>PVIR01024647.1:0-25718 GCA_004026965.1 Petromus typicus | reverse complement strand
GAACCACTGAGCTAACTCCCCGGCCCCTTAGGTGGGTTAATCTTAGGGATCAAACTCAGTACCTTGCGCTTGCTAGGCATGCGCCAGCACCACTGAGGTAAATCTTTGGACCAAGTATGTTCATTTAGTAAATATTAAATCTGCTTCTCTATCTGGAATTGGGGTCTGACTCCTAACTACTGACCACATATTTTTCAGAAACTTGGTATTTTTCATAAACTTCCCATCTAACTAGAATTTTAGGATTGATGACCTGGTTCTCTATGTTGCCCACTAAACCCCAAAGGCAAGCAGCAGGAAAACTCTGCATTTGGCTTCCTTTTCTGGTCCTCTGAGAACTCTTACCTGATGTTGGTCTGAAATACCCTGCATTTCACTAGGACACAAGTATCAAACTCACAGCTGCTTTGTAATTCATCATTTTAAGTAAGGATAACATGGAGATAAGATACACTTGATACATTCAGAAATAAATATCCCAAATAGTCTAACTCACACAAAGCCTAATTTGGAAAATACAAGTGCACTGAACTATTTATTGAAAAGGCTTTGTGTAAAACTTGCATCAGAATATGCCCAATAGTTATGAAAGATGGAGGACAAAAGATTATGTACAAGAAATTCTTTGGGAGCTAAGCTGTGCTTCATTTTTTTAAAAGTTCAATTTAATTTCTTTTTTTCCAAAAATAGTCTCAACTGTGCTGCCCCAAACTGTATGATTCCTGGGATCCAATGATCTGTCCAAATGAGCCTCCTGGACAGATCCAATGTGCACTACCATGCTAGGCTCAGCTTCATGTTTTGAATTACCTAGGACAAAATACAAAGGAATTCCACAGAAAAAGATGACAATCAGAATGATGTCAATGATGACAATCAGATTTTGAATATTCTCTGCCCTGAAATGTCCTCTTACTGGTGGCTAAAACTACTTTTAGGTTGATTTCCTGGTAACCCTTGTTTACATTCTGATATTTATTATTTTGGCTTAATTTTCCTTCTTGCTTCTTTATGTTTCTTCCGACAATCCTGTAAAATGAAAAGACTTTGTTAACAATAGATACATATTGTTTTTAAGGTGTTCAATAATTGTAAGGCAAGAGTTAGGTTATTATCATTGTAAGAGCTGTGGAAACCCATTTTAGAAGTGCTTATCAAAATGAACACTCACAGGGAATATTCAGACTTTTGGCTTAAATGTATTATAATTCCATTTTAAAAAATCTCCTGATTTCTCAACTTAATGAGCCTGGCTGCACTCTAGGACCAACTACTAAAATAAACCAGTCTCTAGTTTCCTCACCAGCACCACCTGTGGGTTGAGTTTTAAGTTTCTTTCAGTACATAATTAGGAACATTTAAATTATGTTCTCAGTTGTCATCCTTTCTACATTTTATATCATTTCTGGTTACTTTTACACCAAGAAAATATTAATGCAAAGATAAAACCTTGCCTATTCTTGGAGACAATTAATGTGGTCTCACCATTAACAAGCTATTTGTTCGTGCCTCCCAAGAATTCTTGCTAATGTTACTCCCCACACCGCTCCAGAATAAGTCAGCGCCTGTGAGAAGAAAACAAGAAATGTAAGGCAGCACATTTCTACCAAAATGGGTTAACACCCTCAGGTTGGTATTGCAAGGTTGCTGATTCCAGTTAAGATCATTTTTAAAAATTTATACAAACTTCAAAAATAAATATTTCATTTTTTGGAGGGGTACATGATGAAAAATGAACTGCTAGGATGTTGCTATTTATGTATCATTTACTGTTACCTAAGCTTGCTTCCTTTTGTTTTAGTGCTTTAAGAAGGGAAAAAAACAGCTGAGCGTGGTGGAGCACATCTATAATCCTCTCACTAGGGAGGCTGAGGCAGGAGGACTGCTTCAAGTTTGAAGTCAGCCTGGGATACCTAGTAAGTTCAAGGCCAACCTGAGCTGCAGAGTGAGACCCTGACTCAAAACAAAAAAAAAAAAAAAAAAAAGAGAGAAAGAGAGCAAAAGAAAAGAGCAATGAAAAAGTAAAATGAATTCACCACCAGCCTAGAGGTTTTCATGTGGATTTTCAGGGCTTTATGGAAGGCACCTAAGCAAGCCCTTGTTCACTGTATATTGAATGGGGAGCTCTGAGTTCCCAAAGTGTACAACAAGTCAACACAGGACATTGTACGAGGTCAGAATTTCCAGATCATTGCACCTGGGTGTGCAAAAGGAGCTGTGCTACTTCCATTCTATACCGCTCATAGAAACACGGGCTTACCATGAAGTCTTTCATCATTCTTAGAGAAGAAGAAAAATCTAGTGGTCTCCTTTTCAGGAAATGATGCTTTTCTGCCAAGGGAAGAGGGGAGAAAAAGATATTTGTTAACTTTTAATATTTAAGAAGAAATATTTACACTGAAAATATAAAACTCTTCCTAAAAATTAGCTGCTTTGTGCTTTCAGCATTCTACCTTCTCAACTCTGGATGGCAATATTCTCACTCCTACGACTGCTGCCCTGTTTGCCAGTGTTGCCCACAGGGAGGTGCCCAGCCAACTGCAGCATTCTATTCTGAGGCCATGAGGCTCACTTACCCTCACACATCTTATCTCTCACCCAATGTTATCCAATTCTCAAGGAAAAGATAATGCCTTCCCCATTATAAAAAGGTTAAAACCTCTAAAGGGGCTGAGAAAATTATGTTGTCTCATGAATATTAGATTAAGTAATTTCCAAAATACTTGTAAACTATGTCTAACTCAGATTTTAAAACACCTGAAATAAACCCCCACACACATAAACAAATCCCTTACTCAGGGCTGGGCTTTCTGTGATGTGTTTCTTCAGTAACATCTTCCTCTTCTGAACTGCTGTCTTGGAAGCGAGGATCACTTTGCCAGACAGTCTTCCCTGGTTTCACTGTTTCAGTTTTATAGGTTTCTACATCATATTGACAATTTTAAAAAAAGGGTTTATAACTTAATAACCATTTCTAAATACATTCAGTTGATTACTTTCACCATGTACATATGTCTAAATTTCCAATATATTATTTATTTATTTACTTATTTTTTTTGTTTTTTTGAGACAAGGTCTTGCTTTGTAGTTCAGACTGAGCCTGAACTCACTATGTATCCCAAACTAGCCTTGAACTCATGGCAATCCTCTCACCTCTGTCTCCCAAGTGCGGGGATAACGGGCATGTGCCAGTATATGAATATATGAGGTAACCTGGCCAATATATTAAACATTAATTTAAAAATAAGTACTATTTTATTCTTTCTTTTTATTTTGAGATAGGGTCTTGCTTTGTAGTTCAAGCTGACCCTGAGCTCAGCCTCCAACTCCACACCTGGCACTGTTGTATGTGGTTACCAGGAATTGAACCTGGGACCTTGCACTTACAAGGCCGGTGCTAGAACCACTGAGCTAAATCCCTGGCCCCATGGTAAATTATATTTTGGCCTCTCTTCACATGGAACTAGCCAGTAATTTGTTCCCTGAAAAGCAAAACAAGTTTTCATAGCTTTAGGAACGTGACATTTATGGTCATGTAGCACTGAATACTGTATTGTTCATTTTAGTCAAAGAAATGAGTCCCTTCTTCAGATAGTGGTGAATCCATTACACTGACTGGAGACTCCATCAATTTAACACAGTCTACCTGAGATGAAAAAATGGAGGAAAAAAAATAAAGTACCTTCTTTTAAATTTTTAGAGTCTGAATCAAAAAAAGAGAACATAAACTCGCTGGGCTGCTCAGCCACACTCGTGGGAGCTGCCGCACTGCGGACTTCTTCACACTCTTCATGACAGGGGGTGTCACTCTCCTTCTCCCTGGCATCTTTTGTAGGTTGGAATATTTCTTTCAAGTCCGTAGCAATGTTGTAATACATATCGTTAGACACTTCAGGTAGTTTCTCAGCTTCCTCCTTTTTCTTCTTCCTTTTTGCTTTGCTGGAATGATAAACATATAGATAGGAACATCACATAAAAATAAGTTTCAGAAATTCCTAAAATTCGGGAAAGATAAACTCATTAGATGACTTTAATTCCATCCTTTAACAACTAAGAAAATCCATACAACATCCTGACCAATGAACTTTTTTAAAAAGAAACATAAAACTATTGTAAATGGGTACAAATACTAAACATGAACCAGTTTTCTATCTCTTCTTTTCTAAACTACATTTCAGAAATTACACTGAGCCAAGCATGGTAAGCACACGTATAATCCCAGCCCTTGGGAAGTTAACGTCTTCATCTCTTTTTTTTTTTTTTTTAGGTTTTTTGAGACAGGGTCTCGCTTTGTAGTTCAGGATGGCCCTGAGCTCAGCCTCCAACTCACATCACAGCAATCCTCCTGCCTCTGCCTCCCGAGTGCTGGGATGATAGGCGTGAGCCACCATGCCCGGCACTGTGGTATGTGGTGCTGATTGCTGGTGGGCGTTGAGTCTCCACGCCCAGTATTGTTATGTGGTTACCCGGGATGAACCCGGGTCCTTGTGCTTGCAATACAGGTGCCCGGAACCACTGAGCTAAATACCCGCCCAACTTCTTCATCTCTTGAGCATTTAATGAAGCGATTTGGCAGATGTGATAGCATGTGACTCTACGACTAAGGTTACAGCAGAATCTTAACTAGTCTTGAAGAAATTGTTAGGAGAAACTACATGGCTTTGAGGAGACTCCAGGAAAGGGCTTGCAGTAGAGTAGGCCTAGAAATGGGAAGAAAGGGGATCACTGTTATGTGATGACAGAAAGATCACTGACTGCCACTTATGTGAATGGACCTAATGACCTGGGTGGTCTAGCTAAGACAATATCCAGGAAAATGTAGGAGGTATTTGTCTGTCTGCTTCTTGCTGCATATAGTAAAGGAGAGAAGGAAGCAAAATTAAAGAGGTAAAAACAATTTTTTAGAGCAGCCAGAACCTCGCAGTTTTGAAGATTTCTAATTCCCTGAAGGGAAATGATACGAAATTTAAGAAATGACCTTTAAGCAAAGATTGACTCTGACACTCTCAGGAAAACATGATCTAAAGCAGGAGCTAAGCAAACTCTGAGCCAAGTCCACAAAGATGATTTCATGATATAAAAACCATATAAAAGGCAAATTCCAGCATTCATTAATACTTTCATTAGAACACATTTTCCTTGCATCTGGCTTTTCTCCAACAAGGGTACAGGGGAGTCATCATAATGGAAGTTGTTAGGCATGCAAAACCCATAATACTTCCTGTCTGGCTCATTATAGAAAAATCTACAGACCCTGGTTTAAAAATAAAAACAAAATCCTTCGTTTAGATTGTAGAGGGAGCTAACAGACTTCAGTTGCTCAAACAGAAAGACTTTAGAGTCACTGTATCTCAGCAGCTTAGCAAGACTATAAGGTAAAAGATAGCTTGATCTACCTTTCTTTTGGTATTTCATCTTTTGTTCTTTCATAAGTGACGTGGTCATGTCTTGTTGGATCATAATGTATGATATCCCTATGTAAAAAAGAAAAATGAAAGATTGGAAAATATAAATCACAATCACACTACAAAACTTAATAGCAATTTTTAGGGTGGAAAATGAAACTAAATGCTATCAAAGAAGAGTACTATGATCTTACTAGATATAATATCTTAAAGTATCAGTATTACAGTTTTCCTGAATCTTTTCTTAATCTTAATTATTCTAAGTATATTAAAAATATATACAGATAAAAAAATATACTATCTAGAATCTGCACAAAATATTCCATCGAGTAAGGCTCAGGTTGTATAGGGATACAGAAAAGTGGTCATTTGCTGGTGATCTTAGAAGCTTGTAGACTGTTTTATTACATTGGTCTCTGTAAGTTGTATGTTTGAAATTTTCCACAGCTATATTTATTAAGCTATATTTACATAGCTTAGTAATTTTTAGTTAATATTTAAAATAGTTTTCAGTTGTTTTACTAATGGAAATAATGCTAAGACATCGTCTATCCATGTAAATCAAGGAATAATGTAAGTAGTTTCTTAAAGTGAGTCACTGGATCAAAGGTGAGAATATTTTAAAGAATCTGATAGATGTTGCCAAAGGATTGCCCTAGTTAGTTGAAAAATGACCCAACAAAAGTAAGGGTAAACCTCAGAAATAGAGTTCTTGCTTAGCATTCATGCAAAGCCTGGACTCAATCTCCAGCACTGCAAAAATGTGAGAATAAAACAAAAGACCCAACTTTAAACTCACTTAAAGAAGGCATTTATGGCAAAGGAAAATATGATAGAATGGGATAGAATATAAACCATACTTAAATTTCTTAGCAGCTGCTGGTCCTTTGCTTGTAGTACTCCTTAAGTTGATGTTCAAAACACTTTGTACAACATCCAGAGCTTTCTTCTTTTCTGTAGCAAGCTCTTCTTCCTCAGCTGTTTTCTTTTCATTGACCTCTTTCAGGTAATAAGAAAATTAGTATCTTTTCACAAATATAACTTGAAAAATATCAGTCATCCAATACTTAAAACAAGCATTTAAACATCCAGAGTATATCAGGAGGCAAGAAAAGTTTGATCTCATCTCACCAACTTCCCATTCAGAAGACTTCAAGGTAAAGAAGACTGAAAAATCACATGAGCAGCAAATAAAACATCCCACTTTTATTTGTAATTATGAAAATGAAATTTGGATCTAATGGCTTTTGTGGCAAGTCTAAAAATTTAACAGTAAGAATGAATCTAATACAACAAGGTACTAATTATAATAGTAAAGTGATTATATACTGATATTTTAACATTCCAAAAAGATACTCTACATTACACAAAGTCTAAACATGATAAGGAAAGACAAGAAATTTATTGATTATTAAATTTGATATTGGAATAAAAAGATGCTTCTGTCTTTGATTCAGTCCTAATATTACAGGAAAAAAGCCATACCCTACATCCCGAAGGCATCACAGAACTTCCTAAGCTGCTACTCTCAGCTACTAAAAACAAACATATCTAAGTAAAAAGTTAAAGAGATAGTTTAGATAATAGATATATGAAAGAAATCTAAGTTTTTAAAAGCCTTAACTCTGCAGAAAATAAATAACAGAAGCTAGAATAAAATGCTTGCTTGAGTTTTTACGGAGAAGTCCCAATAATTTCTAAGGGTTCAAAGCAGGTAGAGTCGGGCATGGTGGTGCATACTTATAATCTCAGCACTTGGGAGGCTGAGGCAGGATTGCCATAAGTTCTAGATCAGCCTGAACTACATAGTGAGACCTTGTCTCAACCCCTCTTCAGAAAAAGGAGGTAAAGACTATATTCAATTGGGTCAAAAAATGCCTTCTACTCTAGGTGCAGGTCCCCAGACAGAGCAGATCCCCACAAGTGGGAGGAGATGCATAGCAGATGAAGCAAACACAAACAGATGCTAATATTCAACAATTTTAGCTTTCAAAAGGATCAACTTTAATTTTTTTTTTTTTAGTTTTTTGAAACAGTCTCCCTTCATAGTTCAGGCTGGCCCTCAACTCACTACAGAGCCCAGACCAGCCTTGAACTCTCAGTAATCCTCCTGCCTCTGCCTTCTGAGTGCTGGGATTATAGGCGTAAGACACTACATCCAGCATTGTGGTATGTGGTTAACTAGGAATCGAATTTAGGACCTTGTGCTTACAGGGCAGACACTGGAACCACTCAGCTAATTCCCCAACTGAGCATCAACTTTATTTTAACCTTATAGTAATCATTTGGCAAGCAGAATATAACAATAAGAAAGGCAGAGGTGATGCAGTTTGGCTGTGCTTTCTATTTGTGTGACAGACAAAAATTGTGCCTCAAAAATTGGGAAAGAAAAAAATGGAAGGAAAAGAAATTGGAGACAAAAAGACAAACTATTTGGAAAAATGGCACTGCAAGTGAGAGGTTGTTCTTGAGAGGCAGGAGTTGGCAAAGTCACCACTATCTTTAACTACAGTGCAGGCACTTCCGAGGCTCTGCTCATTCTTGTGCTTTCCACATGGGATTTTGAGTGGAAGATCTGAAGTCCAGGGTCAGGTTAGATATAGAAGCTGGTGAGGACCATGCGAAACTTTCTAGAACCCTCTCTGAGCTTTGGTTTCCTAAAAGCAGCAACAGACTCATCGCAAAGTGTCTGAGAAAGAGACGGGTGATAGGAAGCACAAATAAGCTGAGGATTAAGATGCAAAGTACATGAATCTAGGAAGCAAAGAAAATACAAAAGAAAAAAAGGACAGAGGTTCTGAGATTGGAGAGTGATTGGGGGAGAGGTTATTTAAGGCGGCTATGTAGGAGGTATATTCTTTCTTTTTTAGGCAAAATCTTGCCATTTAGCCCAGGCTGACCTTGAACTTGCTGCAGTCCTCCTGCCTCAGCCTCCTGAGTGCTGTGATTACAGGTAAGAATCACCATACCAAGCATGAGTAAGATTATGTAGATAATATGGAACCACTGTTTTGAACAGTGTCACAGGGTGTGAAATTTGGGTACTCCTAATAGCATCATTCCTCTTAAATTATATAAATAAGGATGAATTAAAAAAAATGTATCCAGCATGTATACCAGTGGAAGCCAAGACTCTTCCTATGAGAAAGCCAAGAGTGACTTAACCATCCTCCATAGACTCCACCAAACTTTGCTATACTACTGGGAGAGACTGCCAGCGACCTTGTCTTCCTCTTCTGTTGGGAATGAAATGGAAGAAATTGCATGCTTAGTAGATGCTATTTCTTCCTGTCCTATTTGACAGGTTCAAGGGATTACATTTTACTAAGGAAATATGTGAAGGAAACTGAAGAAATATTAACCAAAAATATTTGATTGCAAACTGATATGTCAGGTGTAGAATTTATTCATGTGTTTACTGAAGGAGATTTCTCACACCTGTAGTTCTGACATCAGGATCTTTTGGACAATGAAGCATTTACCTTCCTGTTCCTCTTCACTGTCACTCTCTAGAAATCTGGAGTCCATGCGGAATCTGTCATCGTTGCTAAAGTGCAACTGTAAATCCATGAGCTACACAGACAAAAAATAAGTACAAATGATAACCACATTTCTGAGAAATTGCTTTCAAGGAAGACTCTCCATGGGTACTTCCCCAGGGGCTGAAATTCGTATCAGTAACATTTGGATGACACTGCCTGCCCATGAGCCCATTTGAATCTTTCCCATGGGACTGCCTCCTCAAAGAAACACACAGTCCTATAAAGCAGGCCCAGAACTGCCTACATTTACCCCAGATTTAAGGACTGTGGAATACTAGGACATGCTACGAATTTTTCCATTCTTAGTCTTCACTAACCTTTTGTCCCGCTTTGCCTTCAAACTGAGGTTTAATTTTGAATCTGTCACTGTCATCCTCAGAATCGGAGTCCTCATCTTCACCACTGTCAAACAGCTTCCCAGATGCTTTACCCACAGATCCCTATCATATAAATCAAAAGAGAAACATTTATTAAACGAGGCAATCAGCATGTCTTTCATAATGAAGTCTTACCACATTTAAAAACAACCCAGGTAGGGCCGGAGATTTAGCTCAGTGGTTCCGGCACCTGTCTTGCAAGCACAAGGACCCGGGTTCAATCCCAGTAACCACATACAATACTGGGCATGGAGACTCACGCCCAGCAGCAACCAGTACCGCATACCACCATGCCGGGCGTGGTGGCTCACGCCTGTAATCCCAGCACTCAGGAGCCAGAGGCAGGAGGACTGCTGTGATGTGAGTTGGAGGCTGAGCTCAGGGCCAGCCTGAACTACAAAGTGAGACCCTGTCTCAAAAAACCTAAAAAAAAAAAAAAAAAAGAAAAAAAAACCAACAAAACAAAACAACCCAGGTAAATATACCAGGAAAGAGTAGATAGTGAACTGGATGGAAACTATTGTTTTTTCTGAGACAAGGTCTCAGTATGTAGTTCAGGCTGGCCTTGAATTTGAGGTGATCCTCCTACCTCAGCCTCCCAATTGCTGGGCTTACAGCCATGGATCACACCATACCTGGCTAGAAGGAAACTCTTGATTCAGGGCTCACTAACTGGCTCTCATGGACTCCCCAATGCCAACTGAATTTGGGAGGCAGTTATTACACAGAACAACAGTCCTGTGATCTTTCACTAATACTGACGTAACTTTGCAATGATATAGAAAACATGGATATTTGTGGGTTAAGATCTCTAGGACCCTATCACCTCATGGTGTAGTGCCATGGGAAGACCTGGGTCTTATCACAGCTCCCAGGAAAGTCCGAGTCGAACAGGTCATTTTATGGAGGTCTAAGACTGGAACAGAAAGGTGTGGCTATGCGAAGTAGACAAATGTCCACAGGGACATCTAGTACATCTTACTTTTACCGGTTCGTCTCCTGGCAAGTTTGGCTCTGGAGTCGATGTCTCTTCCACTTCACTTTCACTGTCAGAACCAAAGATGATGTGTGTTGGCTTGTCCTGTGGAGGTCCATCCTAAGGAGGCCATAAGAAGCAATTTAACAGAACTCACCCTCATACTGAAACATGTCTAATCCCATCATTTGCTTCTGCTATCTTTCCTTCCCTTAGTTATCTTTGAGTGCCATTATCATCTACTATTTGTCCAAGACCAAAACTTAGGACTCCCTTCTCTCCATATCCAATTTTCTTGTTCTCTTTAAATCTGCTCCCATTATTGCTTCCTTGGTTCTGGCCTTCCACCTTCTAAAGTCTCTCTTGGTCTCTAGATTTGACCCATTCAATTCATTTTCATTGTGACTAGATGATGGATCTTTCCCAAATAGACAGTGACAAAGTTTTTCTTTAAAGAGTCAAAGAATAAAGAATAAATGTTTTAGACTCTGCAGGCAACATATAGACTCTGTCCTGTATTCAAAAACCATCCCAAGCTTGAAGAGAGTTCATAAACAATCCATGGGCTGGATGGCCTAAGAACTGTAGTTTCCCAACCCCTCCTCTAAAATGTACATGAATAATCGTCAATGCTTTCTTTACTTTTTTTATGACCTTAAGAATAAAGTCCAGTCTCTGCAGGCTCTCCACACTCAGCTCCATTTATCATTCTAGCCTCATTTCTTGCTACCTCATGTTCTACAAATCTCAATCTGACTGACTGAAAATGTTCACTTTTGTACAAACTGCTCCCTTTTCTTGGGACATCTTTCTTCATCCATCCTGCTCATTTGCCACTCACTCTTATACCTTCACATGGCTCAGCTCAGGAAGCCTCCTGGCCAGCTTGGTGTCCCACTGGACTAAGCTATGAACGTCTGCCCATCACACTAGGAGCCAACAGCTGCATGAAAGGCAGGATCGTCATCCCTGTCCTGTCAATCTATCATGTCAAACTGGACTTAACTAGTAGAGCAAAGCACAGGGTCTTATTATAGTAGATAATGGCAAGCCTTGGCAAGATACTAATCACTTTGTAATCATTATACCTGTTAAGAGTTTTTAAATGAAAATAATCAAGATACTACTTGGAGACCAGCACAGGAGGATTATAAGCTCCACGCTAGCCTAGGAAACTTAGTGAAACTAAGTCTCAAAATTAAAAAGAAAAGAAAAGAAAAGAAATGGGGCAAGAGATACTATGTACAGCTCTTGTTCAATGTCCAGTACTGAAAGGAAAAAGAAAAAAGATGAAACTTTTTATAATTGTGTGTGTGTGTTGGGAACCAAACCCAAAGCTGTATGTATGCTAAACACCTGAGCTATATTCCCAGATCCTAAACAGAATGTTAAATAAGTTTAAAATGTTTTCTGTAAATATTCGAGTTTAAACTCATTTCCTTTGAGATGCACTAAATAGGTGATAGAAGCTTCTACTTCAAGACACAAAACCTGTGAAGTGGAGCCCACTAAGAGGACAATAACCTCTAAGGTGGCATACCTTCTTGGGAAGGAAGACCTGGACTTTGAAGAGTTCTTAGAAAACCCAAATGTTGAAAATATACTTACTAGATTTGCCAGTGCATTATGTACCAGTTTCTTCTGAGCTTCTTTTGCTTTCTGCCTTGCCTCCAAGGCTGCCAAACGCTTCTGATTATCTTCAGCAGGTTTAGCCTCGGCATCCGTATTTAATGAGTTATTAACAGATAGTGAGAAGTTAGCTGTGCTGTCCTCAGTGTTCTCCTTAAGAGAGTGCTTTTGCTTTTGTGGTTTTGCTTGAGATAGGAGGCTGCTGGAATTCAGCTCCACTTTCTCTGAAGTCTCTTCTCTCTGCTGGGTACCAGGAAAATTATCTTTATCAAACCCTATCTTGTGACTCTTTGCACCAAGACTTAAGGATTTCTTACCTTTTAATGGCAACAGATTAGAAGCAGGATTTGTACTTCCCTTTTCTGAACTGCTTGGTGAGACTACTTTTTGATCTTGGATCTCACAAGTGAACTGTCTTTCAGACTGAATGTGATTTAGGCCCTTTGTCTTCCTCTTAGGTTGGCATGAAGTTAATTTGCTTGGTAAGCCATTAGCACATGGCGGCCCATTTTCTGTGGAAATGCTATTGGAACTCCTATGTTTCAAGGAACTTTGTTCTTCATTAGAATTACTTGAGGCAATATTCAAGTTCTCTTTTGTAGATTCCTTGCCATAGAGACAGCCTATTCCCTTGAATGCCTCAAATTTTGACTTTTTCTTATCTTCTTGTGGTTTCTGTTTACCACAAGTGTTTTCTTCTCTTAAAAGGGAAGCCAGAATCTCCTCAGGGCAAATGCACTGTTTGCTTGTGTAGATGCCACGGCCAGGCTTGGGGCTCTTGGAAGCTCTATCAAACTTGCAGCTTGGAGTGGTTCGTGGGCCACTGCTCTCAGTACCTTCAGGAACCTCCAGATTACTCCCAGCCAGGTGTTCCAGATCAGTCAAAGTGAGACTAATGCGGGGACAGTTTTTCATCATGGCTTGATATTCCTCATCTCCTTCAAACTCCTCATTGTCACTGCTGCTGGAATCGGACGGAGAGTCATGATTAAGAGGCTTCGCTCTATGAGTGGGGGTTGATTCTTTGTTGTTTTTTCTTTTTTGTACTGTCTTACAATGATGGGAAAGCTCATTCTTTTTGAAAGATTTCTTGGATATGGGTTTTTCTGTTTGAGAAGATTCTGCACTCTTTTTTACATCACCAATGTTTTTTTTCATTGCAATGATTTCATCTGTATCACCTGAATCATACTCACAGTCATTTCCCATAATATTGTTACTACGATGACAAGAACCATTCATATGTATACTTGATAAAGAATGAAGTTTATGAACATCTGATTTGAAATCATTCCTTACAACTTCAAAGGGATCAGTTTCAGAGTCATTGGTGCAGGACCATGAGGTTCGCTGTAAGTTTTCCTCTTTTGCAATCATCATTTGTAATTCATCTTCAGAATCAATATCATCATCAGACATGCTATTTTTGCTCCTGACCATTTCCAAGCTAGAAGTCTGACAAAGTGAATTTTTAACTTGTTGAGCATCAGAACCAAGTATAGGGTACGATTTAGAAAGAGAAAGAGTAATGGAACCACGAGGTGTTTTCCGTCCAGTTTGTTGCTGTGATGATATGTTATTCTCCATTACCCAGCTGGTCCTCGGACTCACAGTAGAACGCTGGCTCTTTCGTACTTTTGTAATCTTCTTGGGAGGCCCCTGGAAGTCAGAGAACTCTCCTCGCCGCTTCTTACTCATAGGGTCATTGCCTCCTTCCAATTCCCAAGTGAGGCTAGTTATAGGAGTGCTATTTGTGAAATCTTCCCCTATCTTCTTGAGGTTGTGGCAATATTTAGATGGATCATATTTCATCATGTTACCCAGAGTCAAGGAACAAAATAAAAGCATGTAAGTGTCAGGGAAACATAGCAATCTGGTGAAACAAAAATGAATAGTGTTTAATCTCAAGCAAGCTATTTACTTCATCTGAATCTCGATTTCCTACCTAGATTATCAAATGAGGACTACTCTGGCAACCCTTCAAGGTTGATGAAACTGAGCTCTTTCTGACTTTTCCAAAGTTAAAACCAAGGACTACAACCATCATTTGGCAGAACTTGTTAGATATTATAGCAAACCTTCTAATAATATGTATAATATAGTTATTACATACATACACATGTGTATGTATGTATGTATGTATATACCCTCTACAGAGAAGACCATAATACCACCTTTTCAAAGTTTCAGGGATAAGTGAACCTGGGATCACTGAACAAGCATCAGAATTTGCCTCTCTCAACATTATTTCTCTCTCCACCATCCTCCTTCTGGTCTTCATATTCTTATGTAAAATTTTCCATTTTTTCTTTCTAGGACTACTTTTTTGGGAGGGTGGGGTTTGGGGGATTGAACCCACAGCCTTCATACTTGGCTAGAACCCAGGTCCTTTTAATTTTCTGCTTTGAGAGAAGGCCTTGCTAAGTCACTAAGCTCCCCACTCTGGTCTCAAATTTGAGATCTTTTTGTCTTGCCTTCCTACAGTGCTGGGATTAGAGGTCTGTGACACCACATCTAGCTACTTCCTACCACCTTTCTAGTAATATGAAAACCATCTCAGTTCTTCTAAAGCCTTCTTTAACAATGGGGCCTAGTTCTTTCACCCTTTTATAGCTTCACTAGTAATTGCTGTGAATCTACATGCAACATGATGCATAAAATCATAAATGAAACTGTTTTGTTGGCATTCAACATTATTATTTCTTACTCTGCATTTCTTTTTTTTGAGACAGGGTCTTGCTTTTGTAGTTCAGGCTGGCCCTGAGCTCAGCCTCGAACTCACAGCAATCCTCCCACCTCTCCTCCAAAGTGCTGGGATTACAGGCATGAGCCAGCACACCTGGCACTGTGGTATGTGATTCTGATTGCTGGTGGGCTAAGTCACCACATCTGGCATTGTTGTATGTGGTTGCCGGGATGAACCTGAGCCCTTGCACTTGCAAGGCAGGCACCGAAACCACTGAACTAAATCCCTGGCCCTATATTTCTTAATTATGTAAAACCTCATTAATTCTCTCACAATTCTCTAATTGTTTTATACATAAGTAGATCTTTATACATGTTTTATACATGAGTAGATCTTACCTTGTCTGGGAAGTAGGAAAATACAAACTTTTAAATCAATATGCAATAATGTATTGATCAAGGCAGTGCAATTATAAATGTATTTTGCAAGTATCTATCAGACTGGTAAAAAATTACTGAGAGGCTCATCACAAAGGATATTTTACGCTTATGTTGATTCTTCAGATGAAGAACAGGTAAGACTCTTCCAAATTTACTGACAACCCAATTCTAGACAGAGAGAGAGAAAAAAATATTTACAATATACAGTGTATGTTACAAATATAAACAAATTAACAATACACAAATATAATGTTTAAAAAGTTCCACTCATAGTGGGCCATTATTACTGCTGGGCCTAGCTTTGTAATAATGACAAAATACTTATCAATGAGAAAAAGTATGAGAGAAAATACAGAGAGAAGGAAATTTAGAGCAACTATGAATTCCAAAAGTAGCATGGAGATACTACATAAAACCCGTCAGCTATCTACCTATTACAAAGGAAAACTCAGGACCTACCTGTACTTCAGACACCTATATCCTTTGGTAGACCTCATCTGCCTATGCATTGACTTTTTTTCTCTTTAAAATGGCAAAGAACTATGCTTAAGTTACAAATACACTTTGAAAATCATAAAGCAGTGTCTATGTTAACTATTTCAAAGCAAGGAAATGGACAACTAGCTTTAGATGAAACACCCACAATCGTGTTCTCAGGCGTCAGCTCCTGGGTTCAGTCTGGCTGTCAGAGGAGACTCACTTTGTGCCCTGGTACTTCTGTCCCTGGCACAGCTTTCATATGGAAATCTACCCCTCCCATCTTTTCCAACAAGTTGGTGTGGCTTGTTGATTTTTCTTTCTTTGCTTTTGCTTCTTCTCTCTCTTGGGCCAACCTGAATCACAAGGAAAACATACATCAGAATTAAAATGACCAATGGTGGAAAATGGTTATTTCCCTTCAGTTGACCATAAATGCGGTAAACAACTTTATCGTATTAAAAAGCAAAAGAAATGTGGAATATTTGTGAATAGCATAATGGCCTATATTATTTTCTGAGAATATATTTTCATTGTACAATAAATGGTAAACATGAGAATGTGAAGAAAAAAATATGGTTACTTATGTCATATCGTATTGTTAAATTATTGTCTACTTAACTCACTTTGATGAGTTAGATATATTTAAAAATGTACTCTTAGACAATTCTGTAGGTACAGTTGGATAAGCTTTTAAAAACTTATCCTTATATGTTCTTTGAAAACATCCAGCTTTATGACAATGAAAAAATAGTCATCAATTAGAAAAAGTATAAGAGAAAAGAAAAAAGAAAAGGAAATTTAGAGCAAGTATGAATTTAAAAAATAGCATGGAGGATATTACATTAAAAAAATACCAGCTACCCACCTATTACAAAGGGAAACTCGGGACCTACCTGTATTTCTGATATGGTACCTCTATCCCTAGGTAGCAGCAGAGAGCTGAACATGGAAGCTGCTCGCCTATCCTGCCCTTTCCAGCTAGTCACCTAGGCCCTGACATGCACCCTGATATCTTTGCTCTGCTCCAGATATCTGGGTTCCCCGTGATGGAAGACCAAACACAAACTCCCTCAATTTTCCCTTTTCAACATAAGAACTTTTGGCATTTTATGTATCTTCCCTCCCTCTACTCCTGCTTTGAAGAAGACATGTCTTTACAGAGCCTAAATTGTTTTGATAGCTTTGGCCTACCTAAGGTAGAGAATGTCTTTTCAACCTTCCAATTTGTTATCCACAGCTCCTTCAGGTCTCTGCAACTGCTCTGACCAGTCCACCCTGGTCTCTTTGCCCCTACTGTCTTCCAATTTTCCCTTCCTAGCTATGCTCCTCTAGCATACTTTCACACACACCCCAAGACAGCAACACCATGCATTCTCCTTGCTGGGCAAAGGGTCCTAGGGCCTGCCTCCAGTTACATTCAAATGCTGCTCAATGGAAAACACATGTTCACTACCAGAGGCGCCAGCTGAAAAACAAAATCAAATTCTTACTTTTTCCATAAGACTAGTCGTATGTGCCAATGAGCTGCTGCCACTGGTTTTAGACTGTATCTTTCATTTGTCTAGAACAATCTTATCTTTCCTGGTTACTCTATTCATATATTCTTAAATTTTTTTTTCAATTCTCAAGTTCCCAAATTAATCTTTTCTTCTGAAAATTTACCTTCTGATTTTTTTAAGTTCTAAAAGTTGTTATAGTCTTGTTCTTTAATTACTTGCATAATAACTTTTATTCCTTTATCTATTACTATCTTTATATCTTTGTATGATACAGCATTACTCTAAAGCAATATAAATAATTCAATAGGGTGTTCACCTTAAGATTCAGTAGCAGCAATTTTCTGGAGGAGGGGTTATTTGATGGTACCAAAAATTGAACCTAACGCCTTACACATGCCAGTCAAGCACTCTATCACCGAGCTACATTCCCAGTCCATGTAACTTCACTTTCTGATATAAATTCCAGAAAAACACTTGCACATATGCAGGACATCTACAATCATAAAAAGGTGAAAACAATCTACATGTTATCAGTAGAAGGGACAAACTATTCTGAGGTATAACTACTTTCTGAAATTGTATGAACAATTATTACAAAGAAAGAGAAAGGTTAGATATACCAGAAAAATCTGGTTTTAACAACAATTACAAAAAATATACACTTTTTTTTTTTTGAGACAGGGTCTCACTTTGTAGTTCAGGCTGGCCCTGAGCTCAACCTCAAACTTGCATCACAGCAATCCTCCTGCCTCTGCCTCCTGACTGCTGGGATTACGGGCGTGAGCCACCACACCTGGCACTATGGTATGTGGTACTGGTTGCTGCTGGGCTGAGTCTCCACACCCAGTATTGTATGTGGTAAGGGGGGTAGGTGATATCGAACCTGGGCCTTTCCGCTTGTAAAACAGGCGCCGGAACCACTGAGCTAAATCTCTGGCCCCCAAAAATAGCACTTTTTTAATATACAGAGGTAAATGTACTAAATTCTTTTTTGGTGCAAGTCTGAGGAAAAGATGATGAGGCTCAAGAAGGACTTTGGTTCTACTTGTATGCATTTGCTAACAATACAGTACATTACCTGATAATTTCAAAGAAAATAAGTGAATATATAAAACTGATTAAAGAAATGGGGCTTAAATCCATGAGAAGTAATCTTACCTGTGTAAAAAGCTTTCTTTTGCTAGCTGAATTTGTAGTGTACCACCTTTCCATTTTGTTTTGTTTAAAATGGACATACCTGCAAAGCATATGGAAATACAAAAATCTACTTCAGAGCATACTTTTTATAATTATTTAGTATCAAGGAAAGTGGGCTTTTTTATCACAAAGAAAGCAGAAAAAAATGTAACCTGGAGAGAGGTATCCCAGGCTCCCATCTTACCGTAACTGTTTACCTGAAGATCCCTTTTGTTCCCTATCTCACAGCTTTGAAACTTATTCGCAGTTTCTTTATAAAGTAATGTCAAGCACCTTCAATGAGTAACTGACATTTATCTAGTGTTTTCTTGTCATTTCCTATACTGTAACCATAAAATACATTATAATCTTTTCAGGATCAATCTGAATAAATTCTGAAATCCTGCAGTACTTTATTTGCTTTTATCAATTTATACCAATTATCTCTGTATAACCTGTAAAGAGATTAATAGCAAGTAATCAAATTGTTTAACTTGTTAAATCCTAGTTGATTTTTCTAAATGTTTTCTATCAATTTCCTTACTAGTAATCATTAACTTAATTTTCTATGTGATAAGTACTATACAAAGTACAAATGCATTCACTTAATCATCACAATAATATTTTTAGGTAGTATTATTTTTATTTACCAGATAAGCAGTTTGGCACTTAGGGTTTTTTTTTTTTTTTTTTTTTTTTTTTACCAGAAACAGGTTATATGTTCTTAACCACAATTCCATGTTACTCACTGAACAATGCCATAGTCTCTGCCAAAGGAATAAGAGATCGATGGTCTCCTTCCTCTGTCTAGGAGCACGTTCCTTTTAAATGCTTTTGACATTTTTTTTTGGTTGTTCTGGGGATTGAAACTTTAGCCTCATGTGTCTAGGCTCTACAAGTCTAGCCTTCTCTTGACTTTTTTTTTTAGTTCTAGCACATCAAACCTGAGCTATATCCTCAGTGCTTTAAATTTTTTTAAAAATTTTAAGACAGGGTCTCATCGAGTTGGCAACTCAGTTTCCGTTAAGTGCTAAGACCATAGCCTTATCCCCAGCCTCCTTTTATTTTTTTGACCTCAAAGAAACAAAAATACATTATTGCATCAGCAACATTGTGTGTTATGTCTCCTTTCTTCATTAAAGGCCACCAATCACCCTCATTTTTATTAAGCTCATAAGAACAGTAATTGGTTTCCAAGATGGGCATAGGAGGGAATGCTTTAGTGCCTCAGCAGTATTTATAGATGGGTAAATGCCTAAGAAATGAACAGACTGAGGAAGAGTGTGGCCAAACATACAGTGGGACATGTGTGACAGGGAATTTCAATGAAACCTTGACTCCTGTCTAAATTATTTGAGAAAACCAACTTTCAAATGACCCCTAACAATATGCTACTAGTTTGCAGGCACAAATAGAATTGACCTTACCTGGCAAGATGTAAAATACAATTCTGTTAACCATGTTCAGGAGAGGCTGGAGAGATTAAGATTTAGAATCAAAGCTATCCCAAGTTACACAGTGAGGCCAAATGATAAACAACATAGAAAATATATGATGACCTTACACTTTCTCAGGTCTGCTTCTGCGACTCTGATGTTAACATACGCAAAAACTTTCTGTGCATTTCCTAAAAGAAAAAAAATTTATTTAAAGTCTTACTAGAGAAAAATAAAAATTAATTTTCTAAATTTAAAAGATGGTCTTGAAAACTTATTCTTTCAAAGAACAATCTTATTTTTCTCCAGATACATAGACTGTATTTTTCTTTCTCACTTTTTTGGGGGGGTATTGGGGATAGAACCCAAGATGTTCACATTGTGCTATATCCTCAGGCTCTAGCTGAACTGCTAAGATGTCCAGGGTGGGCTTGAACTTGCGATCCTCTTGCCTCATCCTCCCAGACTGCTGATGAATCCACAACAGTCCTAGACTTCATGCAGAAAGAACTGCCTATTCTACAGACCACCTCCCACCACTCAGGCTTGACTGACAACTTATACTGGGATTATGGGTATATGAAATCACACCTAGCTAAGATTGTCTTTTTCTAAGCATGATTATAAAAATATTCCAAAAGAAAATGAGTAAGATGATGTCAGTAATCAGTTAGGGAAATGCTATGTTGCTAAAATCATATGCTTTAGATGTTTTCTTATTTCAGATGTCAATTTTGATCAAATTTCAAGTCATACATAGTGATTCTAGATATCACATATCATTGTCTTTGTTCTGAGTTAACTTCTGGGGTTGTTTTATTTTGTAATATTTAACCTGAGTTATATTACTGTTTAACCATCCAGTGAAAAATTATAAATTTACCTTGTTCATCTTTTCGTGTGATGATCTCCACATCAGAAACTTCTCCAAATCTGCTGAACTGATTTTGTAGGTCTGTCTTGGAAATGGCTTGGCTAAGGCCACCCACAAAAAGGCGCTTTGTTTCTCGGTTGGCTTTCATGAGGGCTGGTCATACACTTGGCGTATCCTAGTGGGAAGATAATTTTCTGTATATGGAAAAGTTCTTTCTCATGGTTCTTCTCAAGCGTAACACCCGGAGTCTTCTATGTTAAATTGGTCTCCTGGTGTTATATTTTACTCCTTATTGTATTGCTTCCAATAGTAGGCCTGGAGACTACTCAAGCCCTACATCCATACTGTCTAAATGCCCTATGTAACTACACCAGCACACACATACAGACACAGATACAGACATCTGAACACAATTATTACACAATTATAATACTTATTTTAATTATTATACAATTATAATACTCATTTTATTTATTTAGATTGAAGGGTGTTTTATTTACTTGGTAATGAGGATTGGATCCAGGACCTCTTGCATGCCGATGAAGAAGTCCAGCTGCTCTTATTTTGGCACTGGACAGCAGGCTACTATTTATTCACACATTTTTTTTTTCACCTAGTGCTAAAGGAGGAAAACATTTCTTTAGGAGACCCACTGTCATATGTAAACAAATGGGACAATAAAACTGCAAAGCACTGTTCAGGCACAAAAAGAGCAACTGATATGATAGTTGGTATAGGTAATCCGGGTCTAATTTCAGATCCTGGAATTGCTAGCACTATACTAAGGCTGTTGGATGAGAGGAGACTCAGGAAAAGTTTTCCAGAGGTACTGAGGTCTGATACCCTTTAGATCTCTTGTCTCCTTTAGCATTCTGAAGGTGTTCAACTGTCAGCCTGCCTTTCCCCAGGAGTTGACAGCCTCCAAGTGAAATCACGCAACAGGATCAGAAGCTCAGGGCACCTTGCGTGGTGTGGATGAGAGCTAAAGTGCATTTCTTCCTGGTAGCTTCTGTCCCCAACCTACTCACCTCTATCTTCTTCCTTTGAAAAGACGGAAAGAAGAGGAAAAGGCCAAGTCGAACGGCCTCATCAGTCCCCAAGGCTGAACACAGGCTCGCCACGCCGTCTCCGAGCTTCAGCCGCTCAGTTCTGTCTCTTCTGGTCACATGTCCCAGCAGGTGCTTTCTCTTTTCCTTCCCACTCCATTTGCAACCCAGCCTCTCAAGGTTCCGTCTCCACACTGAACACTCAAACAGTTGTTTCGTTTCACGTTATCCAGCCTGCATCAACTTCCCCTCAACCTCTACAAAAAAAGCTCAGGTCAAAATTCCTTAAATTCTACCGGAGAGAATTAACCTTGCTTGCTCATTGTATCCTGCACTGGGTAGGCCAACGCGAGCGAGCGGAAGCAAAATAAAGAAGCGCTCCTCCTGACAGGATCAGGGTAGCTCCATGGCTGCTCGCAGGGGTGAGCAGTGGAGGGTTTTAGATTTAGATAGAAATGAACCAACTCTAGGAAAGGTTGGAACTGTTCAGAGACAGACTTGGGAACATGAGAAACTTTGTCAAAACCCTGGAACATTATCTGAGTAGGGGCCTACTGCTGTGAACCGCTAGAGTTACAAATTGCTCTGTGGCCTCCCCCACAGTTTCATAATGGTCCGCGACCAGAGGGCGCGCGAGGCTTGAAAAACTGGACCGGGAACCGGATGAGCGAAGTGGTTCAGAAGTTTCTGGCTCAGCTTGGGGCGATGGAATCTAAGCTTATGGAGCTGCGAGCCTTGGAGGAGGAGATTGCAGCGCTGCGGCGGGCTTGTGAACAGCTGCCGGTGCCCTGGGAAGACGGGTCCCGAGTCCGGTGAGTGCCCTTTGGACGGACGGTGTCTCGGATCGAGGCAGTGGACTCTTAAGAACTCTGGACTGCAACTCCCTGCTGGCCTGGGACGCCCTCAAATATGGGCAGATTCTCTTCCCGACGGGGCCAAGAGTCGTGAGCACTGCGTGTGTGGCTCTGTTGTAAGCCCTTTGCACTTCATTCAGTAACTGCATGGCTAGGGCAAAGTCATTTTTTTTTTAAAAGGTTCTCTTTCTCCGATCGATGATTGTCCAGGAGAAAGTTTTGCCTACCTCCCTTAACTAAAGTTTGTCTTTGGCAGGCAGCTGTATTCAATTCGGATTTAATAACTAATTTCATGGCCCTTGTTTTTTGTGACTCACTTAACCATGGTAATTGACACGGATTTTTCATTTATGATAATAACATAAACTTTCCTTTGAAAAATGACTTCCAAAAAGAGATAAGTCGATGTGAAGAAAAATAGGTGGTGGTGTTAACCCCATTCTAAATTTCAGGAACCTGCGAATCAGAAGTAGTTTGTCCCAGGTGTAAGAGATGACCTGGAACCCAAGAAAATCTCGCTCCAAAGTCCAGGCACTTTCCTTGATTGAAGAAGAGAGAAATGTCTGTGAACAGTTAACTATGTATCAAGTATGTGTAATCTCAAGCAAGGCCCTGGAAAACATCAGCCAACTTTTTTTTTTTAAATACTAACAAAGACTAATTTGAAGCAGGTGGTGCGGACTGGTAATCCCAGCCACACTGTAGGCAGAAACAGGTGGATCACAAATTCCAGCCCAGCCTTGGCAAGGAGCAAGGCGAAATTTCAAAATTAAAAGATACAAAAGGGGTTGGAGTATTATAGTAGAGTTAGAAATAGGGAAATTGAGGGAGCCACTCTCTTCCCTTCATTCAACTATAAACATAAACAGTAATGATTATCCATGTTTAACTTTAGGAGGTCGCGGTGCCTGAGGCAGCAAATCGTCAACACTAGTGAGAAAATGAGAGGAACCTGGGGTCAGAAGTGTCTGACTCTTAACTGGAAGCTTTCGTTAGCAAAGATTCTTGTGCCTCTTCCTCAGTTCTACCCTCCTCCTTTTTCTCTTTGTCTTTCTGTTCCTGCTGTTATCATCCCATGACTTTCAATAAATGTAGCTGTCTAGGAGGTGTATGCTTAACAATTCTTTGCTTGCTATAACAAGTACTTGAATATATTTTGGTCCATTCAACTGTAAGAGGGTGTAACTGGGAGCAAAGGCCCTGGAGACAATCCCCAGTACTATTATAAATAAATAAAATTTAAAAAGGACTGGGACTATTGCTCAGCGGTGGAGTGCTTGTGCTGCGCCTTGGTTTCAATTCAAGCCCCAGTACCATGAAGCACACAAAAAGATCAATTTGCTGTTAGTGCAAGAGGAAGTGGAATTTTCCTCAGCTAAATGCCCAAGAGTAGCAGAAAATGTGAAGGGTGAGGAGTTCTAAAGAAAAATGCTTGCATGGTGTTCTCTACAGTCAGAAAAGTAGAGATAGCTGTAGTTGTTAAGGGGGAAATGGGGCAAAACTAATTTTTCAGCGTAGAACAGGTTAGCAAGGCACTTGTGTGCTCCTGCACAAGTGAATCAATTTACTAACGGACCCACTAATTATAAGCATTAGAATCACTTGGGGCTTTGTGAGAAGTACACACTTCAGCCTCATATCAAGAGTTGGTGAATCAATCTAATTTTTTGTTGTTTTGGTAGTACTGGGGATTGAACTCAGAACCTTGTGCTTGCAAGGCAGGCCCAGAACCACGTAAGCTAAATCCCTGGCCCCAGAATCTGCATTTTAACGAGAGATTCTTTCCCCACTGTATCATACTATGGAGAAAAATAGTTTCTTGTACTGACAATACAATGTCATCATTAGCCCAGGATACTATAGTATACTCTCTCCATAATCTGGGACTCCTCAGTAAGCAGCTTGGGTAAGACAGGAAAATCCAGCCAGTGGGAGATGTTAAATGTCAATCAAAGTTGTTCAGATTTAATGTGAAGTTATTTCTTCCTCTGGTGAAAAAGGCAGGTTGGGGCTCGTATACCAAGCTACTTTTTCGGTAGATAGGTAGGAAAATTGGAGCAAAAAGCATTGAGCTATGCTTATGTGCCCATAGTCTAGAGCTAAATTGCCTGCCTTCAAATCTTGGCTGTTATTGAGTGATCTATGCTTTGGTTTTATATTTGGTAAATTCTAGACTTTCAAATTTCTGTAAGGATGAATTCATATATATAATTCGGTCAGAACTATACTTTGCTTTTATGAGTACTAATTAGCAATTATTGATGTTTAAACCCAAATCTTTTATTGATTTTAAAAGGGAATATATTCTTTGGAAGCATTTAATTCTGAAAAATACTCAAAAGCTACACAGGTTTGCAAATAAAAACAATAAATTCAAGCTAGCTGCAAATAATTCAGAAGTCATTAGTTGAAATAGAACCATTTGTTTTGCTTCAATAAGTAATTTGTATAAAAATATGTAGTTTCTGCTTTGTATATGTGGTAAATTATATATATCAAAATTTATTTTAACTGTTTTTAAGTATATAGTTTAGTAGTATTAAATATATTAACAATATTGTGTAGTATTGCCAGTATCCATTGCTGGAAATTTTTCATAACCTCAGATTGAAACATTTTACCTATTATTATTATTATTGCTATTTTTTTTTTAAGTTTTTTTGAGACAGGGTCTCGCTTTGTAGTTCAGGCTGGCCCTGAGCTCAGCCTCAAACTCACAGCACAGCAATCCTCCTGCCTCTGCCTCCCAAGTGCTGGGATTACAGGCGTGAGCCACCACGCCCGGCACTGTGGTATGTAGTACTGATTGCTGCTGGGCGTGAGTCTCCACACCCAGTATTGTTATGTGTTTACCGGGGATCGAACTGGGTCCTTGCATTTGCAAGACAGGCACTGGAACCACTGAGCTCTATCCCTGGCTCTATTATTGCTATTATTATTATTATTATTTTAGTTTTTGTGACAGGGTCACAAAAAGGATGGGGGCTACTGTACTTTGTAGTTCAGGATGGATCTGAACTCACTATGTACCCCAGGCTAGCCTTGAACTTGAAGCAATCCTCCTGCCTCTGCCTCCAGAGTGTTGGGATTATAGGCAGGAGCCACCACACCTGGCATTGTGATGTGGTACCAGGGGCTGAACTCAGAACTTTGCGCTTGCCAGGCAGACACTGGAACCACTGAGTTAAATCCCTGGCCCATATACCTATTATTAAACAGTAAAAACCTCCTCCTCTACTGCTGACTTTGGGGATCTTACTCAGGGTTTTCTATATTCTTTAATGTGATAACATGGTGG
>PVIR01024646.1:5762-25874 GCA_004026965.1 Petromus typicus | reverse complement strand
TACTGTCCTAACATGGTTTCATCCATAGAGAGAGGCAGTGGGAGGAGTTTGTGGCAACTCTCTCAGTTTTCTAATTGGGGTAATTAAAAAATGATGGCACTAGCAAGAAAAGAAATAAATAGAGTTAAAAGAAAAGAAAACTAAACTAAACTTAAAATCCCATTGGCTCAGGAGTTCAACACAGGAGGATTCCAGGTCTGAGTCTAGCCAGAGCAACTGAGCAGGACCTGTCTCAAAATTAACAATAAAAAAGGGGCCATGAGCATAGCTCGGTGTAAAGAAGTACAAAAAAAAATTTTTTTTAATTGAGATGCTTTTAGCAGAGTACAAAATCTGAAGTGTATCACTTGACACATTTTACACACATACACATCTGCAGTACTGTGGGACAGAACCCAGGGGTACCCCTACCATTGAGGTACACCTCAAGCCCCTTCTTCATTTTTTATTTTGAGACAAGGTCTCACTGAACTGCTCAGGTAGGACTTGAACTTGTGATTCTCCTGCAGCAGCCTACTAGAGAGCTGAGATGACAGATCTGCTCCACTGCACCTATAACTCTCATATTTAACTGTCATCTAAGCAGAGATGACACGTCTAGAACCTAGGACAGGATGGCCAATCTATGGCACACATGCCCCAGTGGCTGTTTGTATCACTGAAAACCCTAAAAGGCTTGCTAACACTGACGCTGGAGGTTCCTTCACTCAGGACCTCTTCCAGCCAATAATGTCTCCACCTCCCCACTGCTTTCTTCTCTATTTCAGTTTCTGTGACCACAGACTAACTCTGCCATTTCATGAGAACATAATACATGCATATGTACATACTTGGGATACATTCATCTTTATTTCTGGGAAGCAAAGAGAAAGGGGTTGTAGTAAATGGAGATGAAGAAGATATGAAGTTGATTTATCATTTCATTCGTATGTCCTGAACACTGACTGTATTCGTATCTATGTTAGGCACAGGGAACACCAGATGCAAAGAGCTTGTACCCACCCTAAATGGATTAAGGATCTAGAGGAGCCACAGATCAGTGAGGAACAACGTCCACTTGCAGACACTCGAAGAGGACAGTCACAGTGCTGAGGAGAACCCAGAAAGAATGGCTGCTTTATTTAGGAAGTCCTGGAAGAGTCCCAAGGAAGACTAAACTGGGGGAAAGGCCAACTTGAAAGATTTGCTCAGTGTTGAGACTGCAGCTGGGTGATGGATGCATGGAGTTTCACTGTAGTATTCACTCTACTTTTGTGTATGGTAGGCCATAGCCATAATTAAGTTTCTTCGAAGTTTAAATGTCTTGAAGCATGACTAGTTGCTAGCCGATACTGGAATGGCATGCTGGGTAAAAGCAAAGATAAGAAGGAAAGCTGTAGCCCCACAAAGGGGCTTCATGGGGCTAAGACTGCTGAGTCAAAAAGGACTCATTCTAAGGCCTTCAATTAATGCTAGAAAAAGAGAGCTTCAGGGTAACAGACAACTGGAAGCCACTCAAGAAACTGCATGTATGAAGATGATCTGATCAAACTTCTATTCTGATTATTCATAGAGCAGCAGCAGCTAAACAAGAAACCTAACAAAACACTCAGTGGGCCACTGCTGATGGACGCAACAAGAAATGAGGCCTAGGGCCGGGAATATAGCTCAGTGGTTCCGGCGTCTATCTTGCAAGCGCAAGGGCCTGGGTTCGATCCCCGGTAACCACTTAACAGTACTGGGCATGAAGACTCACCCCAGCAGCAATCAGTACCACATAGCACAGTGCCGGGTGTGGTGGCTCATGCCTATAATCCCAGCACTCGGGAGGCAGAGGCAGGAGGATTGCTGTGATGTGAGTTTGAGGCTGAGCTCAGAGCCAGCCCGAACTACAAAGCGAGACCCTGTCTCAAAAATACCTAAAAAAAAGAAATGAGGCCTATATTGAGCTAAAGGTAACAACAATGCAGGCAACTTCAGTGTTAAAAATACGTGGTTGCAGTAAGACAATTAAAATTTTATCAACCGAACTGAAAGATTAACACAAAAGGCCACATGAGACACCAAGTGGTCACACTGAATTCCAGCCAATAAATATCTAATTTTGCAACTTAAAACATTCACAGAACGTGGCAGCAATTAAAACTATTTTTCCATAATACTCACCCTTCATAATTGGTTCAGTTCAATTAAATAGAAGGAATCGGTAATTACTTCAGAAATGCTTGCTCCTTAGCAGGTGTCCCTTGAGTGCTCCACGCCCTGGCCGAGGTCTAGCCACTCCACTGGCCAGTGACACTGGGCAAGTTCAGCTGACAACCACAGACCAACTAAAAAACAAATTCTGGGCAAGACCAAAAGTTAAGCTAAAGCCCAAAGCCTGAAGTTCGTTCATAGCATTTCATGTTGATCTGTGCCTCCATAGATTTTTACAAATCTACTTTTTAGGAGCACCCACCCCCAAAATAAATGGCACACACAACAACCTTCAGCAGTGCCAGTGCCATCTGCTAGCTTTACACACACAAGCAGTAAGGCAAGTCTATTTCTAGGCTCTTAGAGAACACAGAAGATGCCACCTGAAACAGCCTCAATCCATTAATAAAATCATTTACTGTGATCTGTTCCTTCTACCCCCTTCTGGTTTCATGCCTTTATTTGGCTATATTCATTAAAATGAAATAAAAAACCCACTATGGTGTGAAATCTATTTCCTCAGTTACAAATGTTGAATAAAGCGAAAACACATTTATTCTTCCTTGAATATTTGAAGTTCAAATACTGCTATTTCTACTCCCTGTTCCCATCACTGGTACTGCTGAAGTCAGGAAATCTCATTAGAATTTTCCACCTCACGGTGTTCAGGCAGGTCGACCTACTTAGCAGCTTAGTCTACTATTTTTTGCCTGGTTGTTGTGACAGGAAGAAATAGAATCTTCATTCCCAAAGACAGGGAAAAATCAAACAAATGCAGCTTAATCACAGATTCAGTGTCCCACAGATCCTTTAAATGTCTACAGAAAACAGGGTGGAAGAACAAATGATTTGGGAAGTGGATAAATACACTGAGAAACTTAATGAGAAAAAGTCACACCTAGGAGTGCTATATACAGTGTTCTGTAGGTACGTAAAAAGACTCAAAGACTGGGGAACAAGCCAAGAGTAATAACATTCACAACACCACATGGTTCTGTGTGCTTCACACATGCTTCACGAAGTATACCAGGGATAACATTTCCAAACCAGACGGTGCAGGGAAAAAAGCAGCTCATGTTTTTATAGGCCATACTTAATTTGGTGAGTTATTCAGCTATACGAAACAAGGAAGTTTTCAAATCTAAGACGAAGAAATAGATGTAGTGCTACATAATATTGTAGACCTGTAAGAAAGACTTTATTGCACATGACAGAAGGTGAGAGTATGGCTGTTTCTATGATTCATTCTGGCATCCTATGGTGCTGAATTTCATACATCTAATTCTCTCCACCTGCCTTCTTGAACTTCCCTGAAAAAGTAAGTGGATGATGGGCTGGGGATTTAGCTCAGTGGTTCCAGCGCCTGCCTTATAAGCACAAAGTCTCAAGTTTGATCCCTGATAACCACATACCACACTGCCAAGTGTGACTCATGCCCATCAGCAATCAGTAACACACACCACAATGCCAGCAGTGGTGGCTCACACCTGTAATCCAGCACTCAGGGGCAGAGGCAGGAAGACTTCGAGGTTCACCCAGGCTACATAGTGAGTTCAGGGCCAGCTTGAATTACAAAAGCAACACCCTGTCTCAAAAAAAAGTAAGTAGATGATCTAAAACAGTGATGGTGAGTCTTTTAGAGCATCCAATGACAAACAGTGGTGGTACAGGTTCACTACCACTGGTCTGAAGCTCTTTTCTGATTAGCAGCAGGCATTCACAGCCGAAGGATGACAACACGACCATGTGTATCACATGGTACAGGTCACAAGCTGTTTCACAGACAGCAGAGCACACATTATTTCCACTTTACTAATGAAGGTAAGAACAGTTGAATTTTGCCTAAAACTGAATTTCATAGAACACAGGAATTTCAACTAAGTCTGATGACATGGTCCTGGGGCAAAACTATAGTAATGGATGATGAGACCTACTGAAATAAGGTGGATATCCATGATTATAACACTGTTTATAATCAAACAACTGAATAAGAGAAGACAGTACAATTCTAATAAGGATAGAAGGAATGACAGGGTAGAAAGTTACCATTCAGCAATAACTATGACAGAGAAGAAACACCAGTGGCTGCTATAATTAATTAATGAGGAACAGGGTATCTGCATACTTCAGAATATCTCCTCACAAGATGCTTGGTAATTACAAATGGAAAGGTGTGACAACACAATGGAGGAACATGCTCGAGGCCCCCTTAACCAAGTAGCTGAGCTCACACTGCCAACACCAAGAGGTCAACATTAGCTACCTCCTGAGATAAAGAACTGAGCAGCCTGAACATCTCTGCTGTCTTTGAGACATACTACCAGTAATTTGCTGATGCTCTTAGGTGTCAAGGTGATAAAAAACAAAGACTCATAAACACTAAATGCACGTAAACATAATATCACATGTTATCCCATTAATATATATTATTTTTATATTTTTATGTAGCAGGGTTTTTTTTTTTTTTAAAAAAAAACTAGAGCAATGTGGGATCCTATTTCAATCCTGGCCCAGCAAACAGGCAATGAGATGACTGTAGGAATCTGGAAAGGTCCGCAGGTTTGCTGACAGTGAGTGCTGTGCCACTGTGACTTCCTGGTTTTGCTCACTGTTCTATGCGACATGTTAGTATCTGTGAAAGTGGGCGAATGGTCTACAGAAATTCCTTATACCAGTTTTCCAACCTTTTTGTCAGCCTGAAATTATTTTCAATTTTTTAAAAAAGATTATATTCCTGGTGCTCATAATGTAAGTCAAATTATCTATACCTGCATTTTCTTTCAATAATAAAAGATCTATTATTTTTAAATAATTAAAATAAAGCAAATTCAACTGAATTTAGTGTAAAATTGAATTCTGGGGAGGTAAGGAATTTTATACCAAAGATGCATTTTAAGTAGATCCTAAATTCCATGATCTCTTAACAAGACTAAAACCCTAGAAACTGGCAGAATACTACAAAATAATTAAGCTTTTCATGCTATGTAATTTGGTCTGAGGGTAAAAAGATAAATTAAACCAAGAATTATTTTGCTGCAGACACAGATAAGACAAACAGACCCCCCAAAAAACAAAAAGAAAAGTCTTTTTAAAAGATTAGTGCTGCACGGTATTTTTAAGCCTTTTGCTTTGGGTTATGTATTATAATCAGCAAGCCAAATATCAATGCAAACTTTCCACATACTCTAGGAATTAAACAGAATTTAGTCCCACAGAGCATTTTTTTTTCTTCCAAATTACATTTCTAGTAAACTAAATGGAAACTCTAAGAATAGAGTTTACAAAATCTGGTAAGCATTTAACTCCAGTATGTTGAGAAATAAAAAAAGGAGGAAAAAGGCACTTGAGTTTTAAGTGTCAAAATTACAAGTAGTTAGTACCCTTGCAAGGGCATCATTGAACCTAAGTGAACCGACGATTCACTTTAGAGGGAAGAGAAAAGACAGGATGCAAAGAAACAAAGTGGTCAATACGAGTGCTGCTGCACAAGTTTAAAGTTCTCATACTTTAAGGTTCTCGTACTCAATACAAAATAAAAGCTTTAAAAAAATATTGTCGAGAAATAGGCTCTAATAAAAGAAAGACAAGAAATACTTACAAAGGTCACCATGTAAGTGCATCAGAACAAATGCATAATTATAGTCTTAAAAGCAAAGCAGCCCAGATAAGACCCTGAATTCCCTACCGGGGCTATTACCATATCAGTGAGGCTAGATATATACACTTAACTTTCCACAAAACACTTAGCATAACAAGGCTTAGGTCAAAGGTCGCCATTTTAGCTACCCAGTTAGAGCGCTTCATTTGTCTGACACTCTAGTGAGTGAATTATTTACAGCTATCCAAATGTTCTTAATTTATATTTGGATACTGTAGTCCACTGACAGCACATCACCCAATTACAGAGAGAATACCTCATCTGAGATACCACGAACAACCAAACTGCACAGAAAGTTGCAAAACTTTAACTGTTCATTACCCTGTGAACGATAGAGGGAAAATATAACTGCTTGCTTGCTAGATGATACCGAGGCCCTTTGCTGCGGATAATTTATACAGCAAAGTCATAATGTGGTTTCAATGTGGGTCCAACTAGAAGTAACCTATAGGACAAGTATAGCTGCTTAGCTAATATTGGTCCACCAGGGGGGTGGGTCACAGAGCAAGGGTGCACAGAAAGAGCAGAAGCATTTTGGGGAGGGACAGGTCCCGATGCACTGGTCACCCTCTTAGGTGACTGTCTGGAGTTCCTGGACCAGCTGGTGCTGATTACAGTATGACTCTAGGTTACTGCTCATCCTTTTAGGGGCATGCAGCATGGTCACTGTATCTTTATTTTGAGGCCTGGTCTTCTTTAGGCACACCTCCAGCCAGTTCTGAAGTCTTTATTTCTGTCTCCTGACTTCTTTGAGAGCCTACTTCCTCCCTAACTGTATATTAACTTCTAACTTAGCTGCCTATATGTCGTGAGAAAAGATAAATTTCTATATACTTAAAGTTCTTTAGATAAAAAGGAAAAAATCAGAAAAGGTATGAAAGATTTTAGATCTTTTTAGATAAGAAAATAACTTGAACACAGACTTTTACCCAGTCCTGCATCCTATGAAAATTAAAATGTTAAAGATAAAATAGAAGAGAACTCTATCAATCCTAGAAACCAGGAATAGGTGCCCTTCGTAGCACAAAACTTTTGGAGGATTTAGACAGGACTTGTGGTAAGACAGACGTGGACGAAGAAAGATGGCAAAGTCAACCAAGGACTTCCCTGCCTCCAAAAGGTGTGCAATGACTCGGACAGAAAGCAGAGCAGATGCTGGCAAAAACACTTTTAATAAGAGGAACCACAAGCAGGGCATGGTGGTATATGCCTGTAATCTCAGTTATTTGGAAGGCTGAGGTAGATGGATTGCAAGTTCAGTGCTAATCTAGCCATTGCAGAGATCCTTTATCAAAGTAAAAAGGGTTGGGGAAATGGCTCAGTGGTCTTACACAGCATACAAGAGGCTCTGGATTCATCTCCTGGTACATAAAGGGAATAAGGAAGACATCGGACCATAGGCGAAAGAAGAAACCCTCCATTTTAACTTATTTTACTACTCCAAAAAGTCAAGAGCATTTGAAATCTAGGATATATCCTGCAATATACCAATCTAAGAAATCAAGAGTTTCTCTTAGAAACAATGGCCAGGTATACCAGGAACAATTACAAGTATAGACGAACAATTACAGTATAGAACAGTCACATAGCTGGCAAATAATGATTTTTCTTTTAAAAAGACATTCAAGACACATCCCCACTCCTACCGTGCTACAACAGGGTCTTGGTCCACTCCCCTCAGGCTTCTAGGGTAAAGAGAAGACATATACATTAATCAGGTCTCTTTTGTAATATTTGAAAGGAAAATCAGTATTGAAGGATAGGGAAGTTATTGCGAATGCGTCTGCTCACAGGTCTCTCCAGATGCAATGTGTATTATACATCCAACATGAGGATGAGTAAAAAGAATGAGAAAAAGGGAGAAAGAATTGTGGCAAGTGCAGAAGAGGAGAAAATGGAACATAGTTTTGAAAACAAAACAGCAACAGAAGTAAATTTTAGTTAAAATTGAACTGTTTGAAACTAAATAGAAAATGGAGATTCCCTGAAATAAGACATTAGAAAAAGATACCGGACAACAGTGGATTTGGCTAAGAGTAAAGGAGAGAACTGGAAGAAACAGCAAGAATTAAAAAAAAAAAAAAAGTAATACAAGAATAAGAAAGTATAACAAAGATAACCCAAAAAGAAAATGAGAAGACTTCAACAGGTTCATCACTAAAGCAGATGTCCAGGTGGACAACAAGAAAACGTGCTAGACCCTTGTCTTGGTCTGTTTCCTGTTCTAACAGAGTGCCCGGGACGGGTGCTTCATAAAGGACAGAGGCGTGAGTTAGTGCACCATTCTGAAGGCTGTCGAGTCCCAGAGCACAGCACTGGCATTTTGTTGGCTTCTTATGAGGACCCAGCACTACTTCAGTTCATGGCAGAGAGTAGACAAGCAATCTTGTGCACAAGAAAAACAAAGAGAAAATTGAGGGAGTGGGGCTGATTTCACAGCCATCCACTCTTTCGGTATATAACCCAGTCCGACAAGAGCAAGATTTCAGCCATACAAGGAGGCAGGAATCCACGAATCCACCTGTGAGGGCTGCACCCCATGTGCCAAACACCCTCTCTCTGTACCCCATCTCCCCCCCGTGATGCCCTAGAAGCGCCTATGCAGCTTCTACAGGCAACAATCCGTATTTAAACCATAGCAGCCATTACTAATCAGCAAGTATAAGTTATAACCATAAAGCCAAGATACCACACGCATTCCAAAAATGTATTGCCAAGAATGCTGTCAGGGATGTGGAGAACTCTCGCCTTCTGCCTGCAGGAATATAAACGGGCGTATCAACCTTGGAAAGTCCTTGGGCATTATCTACCCAAACTGTACCCCAGAAACATCTCTGAGTCTTGTCCCTGGATCAGCAGCGTCAGCAGCACTAGGCATTTGCTAGAAATGCAAAATCTCAGGTGAAAACCTGGACCTGCTGATTCACAATCAGCATTTTTTACTTACAGCCCAGGTGTTCAGATGCACACTGAGGTTTGAGAAGTGCTATCCTGTAAATAACTCACCATTTCCCCCCAAACTCTTCCTTACTACCCCTCATCCTATTCCAAACACAACTATACATGGCTATTCATAAAAGCATGTACTTGGCTGTTTGGAGAAGCACCCTTCTGTGATAACTAAAAGCTAGAACTGCCAAACACCTCCCAGTAATACAATGAATCTGCAACCTATAATAAATATAAATTCACAAAAAATGGACTTTGATTATCAGACACAGTTGGTGAGAAGGCAGAATCATATAACCACTCTGGAAAACAGTACAGAAGTTTCTTCTCAAGTTAAACATTCATTTACTCTGCCCCCCCTAGAAATTCTACTTTGATGTATTATCCAAGAAAAATTAAGGCATAATACAAAGATGTGTACCTAAATACTGACAGTGGTTCTATTCAAAATGGCCCAAACTGGAAATAACAGAATAAGTAAACAAATTGCGATACATCCAAAAACTGAAATATGAAGCAACAGTGAAGAGGAACAACGTGAACACATCCAAAAACATTATGCTGAAGGCTGAGGATTTAGCTCAGTTGTTCCAGCACCTGTCTTGCAAGCGCAAGGGCCCAGTTCACCCCCCAGTAACCATATACAACCATGCTGGTCATGACTCATGCTCACCAGCCGTCAGGCCATATACCACAGTGCCGGGCGTGATGGTTAACACTTGTAATCCCAGCACTTGGGAGGTAGAGGCAGGACAATCACTGTGAGTTTGAGAATGAGCTCAGGGCCATCCTGAACTACAAAGTGAGACCCTTTCCCCCCCAAAAAAACAACAAAAAAAATATTATGCTGAATTAAAGATCCCAAACACACAAAAAATGCATCCTATAGAATTCCACTTGGGGCCAGGGAGTTAGCTCAGTGGTTCCGGCACCTGTCTTGCAAGCACAAGGACCCGGGTTCGATCCCCAGTAACCACATACCATAGTGGGCGTGGAGACTCAGCCCAGCAGCAACGAGTACCACATACCACAGTGCAGGGCGTGGTGGCTCATGCCTGTAATCCCAGCACTCGGGAGGCAGAGGCACGAGGATGGCTGTGATGTGAGTTTGAGGCTGAACAAAGGGCCAGCCTGAACTACAAAGCGAGACCCTGTCTCAAAAAACCTAAAAAGAATTCCACTTGTGTCCATTTCTGGCAAAACTGAATTAACCTACAGTGACAGAAGAAGCAGAGAGAATACAGGTATCTGGAGAGGCAAGCAGGGGACAGCATGAATATCTTGGATAAGAGAAGCAGTCCTCATCCTGTATGGACTTAGCAGATTTCATCAAACTCAGTAGGATATTTGATCAGAAATTACACTCCAGGGCCAGGGATATAGCTCAGTGGTTCCTGTGCCTGTTTTGCAAGCGCAAGGACCTGGGTTCGATCCCGGTAACCACATAACAATACTGGGCGTGGAGACTCACCTCAGCAGCAATCAGTACCACATACCACAGGGCTGGGCGTGGTGGCTCATGCCTGTAATCCCAGCACTCAGGAGGCAGAGGCAGGAGGATTGCTGTGATGTGAGGTGGAGGCTGAGCTCAGGACCAGCCTGAACCACAAAGCAAGACCCTGTCTCAAAAAACCTTAAAAAAACAAAAAAAATTACACTCCAAAAAAATGCATGAGAAGCGAATAACAAGACAAGAAAAACATTTCAACATATATTCAAAAATTTAATGTTTTTACTTTATAAACATACATCCACTAGTATCTATGACAAAACTCCTATACTCCAGCAGAAAATGAAAGATGTGCATTTCCAGAAAGCTAGAATGCTTGAAGAGAAGAGATTTTTGTGGGCCCTGGGCACTGACAGCTTTGAAAAAGACACAGATGTAAATCTGATGCTTGTAAACATTCCATTAATTAGAAGCTGGCTGTTGGTGTAAATCTTTCTGGAAAGGCAACATAAGACCCAAGAAGAAAAGAGCTATGACCCAGCAAAGAGCGAGTCTTCCCACAGTTGGGCAAAAGCCAGTGAGAAAACAAAACAGTTGGACAAGCTCTGCTGAGAGTCACTGTACCTATCCCAGTTATGGGTGGTCATCTCACTTCTGATAAAACTCTACTTCCTTTGCCAACTGAGCACAGAACATCATATAACTCTACTGTGCTTGCACACACGTCCTCCTGGAGCCACCAGAAATGTGACAAGGGGTGCAGACACTGTCATCATCTCTGTGGTATGGAAGGAGTTTTTGGAAAGCTAGTAAGAGGACTGCCGTTTGAGGAAGGCTCAGAGAGACAAGTATGATCTGAACGACTGTTAGATTTTTTTCAGGAGCATTTATTTAGGAGCAGAATTCACAGACTAGAAGCAGGAGGCCTTGAAGAAGTGATTAAGTCATGACAGTAGAGCCCTTACAAATGTGACTGGAGCCCCTTAAAAGGGGCCAACATAAAGATACAGCATCCATCGCCATTTGCCCTTCCATCCTTCCCACATACAGAACACAGTGTCCCTCCTCTCAAAAGGACGCAGGGACATGACACAATCTCACAGCTCCAGAGGACAATCTTGATCTTGTTCCTCTCAACCTCTAGAGCCACAGGAGGAAGTTTAAGCTCCCCAGGCCATATGGGCAAAGACACCCTGCTGGTAACAAGCTGCACCCAGTGGATAAACTAAAGAGAAAAGGGATCATCACCGAGAGCACCGTGCACTGGACTCCCACTAAAGTGGTGAGAGTGATCTCGGATCGCCAATGGGAGCTGAAAGGGACGGAATGGGATGGTGGAGGGCACATCCCATGCCTCAGGTGAGTAGCCAGCAACTTTCCAGGCAATTACTACAGTGATGTCTTCGCTATCAAATGGCTCCAAGCTTGAATTTTCCACTTTTTTTTGGAGACAGGGTCAAATTTTGTAGCTCAGCCTGGCTCTGAGCTCACTATATAAAATAGGTGAGCCTTGAACTCACAGCAATCCTCCTGCCTCTGCCTCCCGAGCGCTGGAATTACAGGCGTGAGCCACCACACCCAGCATTGTTGTAGTGGTTACAGGGGATCCTGGGCCCTTGTGCTTGCAAGGCAGGCATCAGAACCACTGAGCTAAATTCCTAGCCCTGAAGAATGAATTCTAAGGAGCAGTGAAGATTAAGAGCAGGCACAGGTAGCTCCCAAGAGACAAAACCCAAAAGTGGATTGTTAACAAGCTCACTTTTCAAAGGAAGTTTTACAGATCAAAATCACAAAGTGGGTACAATGGGAACAACATGGGTCAAAACTATGATCAACCAATATGATAAGTATAGTCAATTAAGTACTACTGATCCAATGGAGAAGCAGGTCACACAGCAAACATAGAATGAACAAAGACCTCTTTCAGAAGGGATGGATCAGGAGGTCCTGGTCACCCATCTGGATGACAGATGTCTATCAAGACCTTATCAGACTAAGTGATAGCAATTAGAGTATAATCTTCAATTTATTGCTTATCCCTGGGTAAGGCAAGTAGGCCCGGTCATTCCATCTTTATCTTGAGGCCTGGCCTTCAAAAGATGAGCCTCCAAGTCAGACATGGTGGCTCATGCTTGTAATCTCAGCACTCAGGAGGCAGAGACAGGAGGATTGCTGTGAGTTCAGGGTCAGCCTAAACTACAAAGTAAGACCCTATTTCAAAAAACTAAAAAAAAGATGCACTTCCAGCCACAGTTGTAATGTATTCTCATTCTCTGCACTGACTCCCTCAAGGGCCTAGCCCTGTCTGACTGCCTGTAATATTTCTACCTAACTGTACATCTATAACAGTTCTCTAAGAAGTAATGAGATACCAACAAAATGGAATTAAACTGATACCTGTTATGGCTTATATCTAGATGTCCTCCCAAAGCTCAAGCACTTGTAGGTGGAGCTTTGGGAAGCAACTGGATCATAGCTGTGTGATACTGGATGCTGAGGGGGTATGGTAATGGTTTAGTCCACTGATTGATTTAGCATGATTCTGGATGTAATGAATGGATTTACTAAAGAGGGAAGAGCCATCTGGGTGTTTGTGGCACCAACCAATAGGACTGGAGATTGGATGGGGTGAAAAAGGGAAAGGAAGGGACACTATTTCCTACCTACCCTGCCAGAGACTGTTTCTCCTCTGCCATGTCTCTCTGCTATACTTCCCCGCTTTGGAGCCAGCCAACTAAGGACTGAAAGGAGTTGGGTATTTTGTCCCAGCAACAAGAAAATAACTGACATAACACAACAGTGGTTTTAAATGAATGGGAGGGGTGGTAAAATTATGAAGATCTGTGTTTTTTCTTATCTCTGTAGAAAAAGGGACTGCAGAAAGGACTGATTCTAATTTAAGGAGCTTAAATAGGTGAATAATTAGATTTTTGAAATCTGTGCTATATCTTTCCTCTTAAAGTAGTTTGCAGTTGAGACTGATTTAGACATTTAAAAATTGGATTAAAATTCATGTTTGCAGGTTACAGGGTTCACTTAAATAGGAATATAACATTTTCACTGGTAAACAGAAAAATTCTTTTAAGAGAATATTTGGGTGGGTGTGGGTGTGAAAAATACAAGGGAAACTAAAAACAAAAAGCAGTGACCCCTATCAATTTTAGGATGACCCAGGTTTTCAAGCAGAGAGAATTAAAATTGTTTCAAGGCTATTTAACTTCTGTGTCTCAGACATAATTTTATTTAGGCAAAGACATTCATGCTGGATCAGAACTAAGAGAAAAAGGAGTGGCTAAAATAGCAACTAAGGTCTTGGGAAATCATTTCCCTCATTGGATATCTTTAGAACCTTGGCTTGACACTCTGGCTTCCCAACTTCTAGGGTGAGAAAGGAGGCAAGTACAAATATGCTTTTTTTTTTTTTAATTTGGAGAAATACTCCTAAAAGGAGTTATGCATTGGTCTACCTTTTGTAGGGGGGAAAAGAAATCAGTAATTCTTTTCTTTTCTATGACTTAAATTCCAGATGTGGTAAGGAAAAAGCATAAATTTGATCACATAAAAATTAGTTTACATATGCAAAATCAAAATACTAGGAACGAAGGCTTTGTAGTGGAAGATTTATAACTGAAACCACTCATAAAATGTTACTATCCCTAAAAGGTATGGAAAGAGAGCAGCCCACGGAAGGGAAGTGCACTTGTGTGGGGGCTCAAGCACCCAGCAGAGACATCCAACAGAGCTGAGCCAGCAGCAAAGCAGCAGGAGACAGGGGCAGCCCCGCAACTAAGAGTGATGGGAGGGCTATAGTCAGGTGTTCAATGCCTCAGAGCCACACGGCTTCCTAAGTGCTCGCAGTCTCAGCCTACACCTAGTCCAAGCTGAAAGAAGAGACGGTTGGAGAAAGACCATTTGAGAGCCAGGGGGGAAAATCTCCATTTACCAGTTGAGTGCGTATTTGTGCATGTGCATGTATGTGGAGGGCAATTATAGTGTAAAGGAGGAAGCCCAATCCTACAACTCAATAAAACCCCAATCAGATCCTTCTGCAAAGAGAAGATATACAAATGGCCAACAAAGCACACACAAGATGCTGAACCCTCAGCAATTGCCACGCCAACGCAAATCAAAGCCATATGGGGTGGACATGGTGGCTCATGCCTGTAATCCCAGCACTCGGGAGGCAGAGGCAGGAGAGGATTGCTGTGAGTTTGAGACTGAGCTCGGGGCCAGCCTGAACTACAAAGCGAGACCCTGTCTCAGAAAAAAAAAACCAAAAACCCATGTGGGATACCACCGCGTCCAAATGGGGACAACCTCTGTATCCACTGGCTTTTCATTGCAAGGACGCAACACTCAAACCTAACAAATGAAAAGTCTCTTGGCTTAACATGGCTCATGGTTTCAGAGAATCTAGTCCATGGCAGGCAGGTTCCAAGGCAGGAACATCATGGCAGAAGCCACTGGTGGAGCAAAGCTACAGACTCATGACAGCATGGAAGCAGGGCCAGGGGACTGCATTCGATAGAAAGGGTCTAGGGACTAGGGACCAAGTACAGTACAGAAGTTCAGCCTCCACAATCCACCCAAACATACCCCGTTGTTTGTTTCATAATCCAGGCACCTCACAAGCCAAAGAAGCTGACAATTCAGCTTCATTGTCACTATTATTTTTAAAAAGGCTTCATTATGCCCTTTTGTGGTGCAGGGGAACAAATAAGAGCTTTCCAAATGCCAGGCAAGTGATCTACCTCTGAACTACACTCCTACCCCAGGGAAGAATACATAATTAGTATGAGTAAAAATATGTAAAGACTGGAATCCATAATTGGTAGAAAAAATAGTAAAACCACTGTTCAATTAAAAATGGAATCACTGGGCCAGGGATTTAGCTCAGTGGTTCTAACACCTGCCTTGCAAGTGCAAGGTCTTGAGTTTGATCCCTGGTAACTACAGACAAAAATGTTGACTGTGGTGGCTCACGCCTGTAATCCCAGTACTCAGGAAGCAGATGCAGGATTGCTGTGAGTTTGAGATTCACCTGGGCTACATAGTGAGCTCAGGGCCAGCCTGAACTACAAAGGGACACCTTGTCTCAAAAAAAATAGAATCACTGTGATTCAGCTCAGCGGTCCCTCATCTGCCTTACGAGTACAAGATTCTGAGTTCAATCCCTGGTACAGCAAAAAAATAAAATAAAAATAGAATTATTATATGATTCACCAATTCTACTTAAGAATTCACACCTAAAGGACAGAAGGGTTTCAAACATATTTGTCCATTCATATTCACAGTGGCATTATGAAGCAAAAAGTGGATGCAACTCAAATGTTCACTGACCAATTAACTGGTAAACAAAATGTATTATTAATATCATAGAAGATTACTCAGCATTAAAGGAAAGAAACTCAGGCACATACTACAACATGAATGAACCTTAAAGACATTATGCTAAGAGAAATAAACCACTTACCTGAATAAACACAACGGTCAGATTCATAGCAAAAAAGTAGAAGTGTAGTTACCCAGAGTAAGGAAGGGGGAGAGGAGGAACTGCTGCTTAATGGATATAGTTTCAGTTTTGCAAGATGAAGAGTTCTGAAGATAACTTTACGGTGGCACTGCACAGTGTGAAATTACTCAGTGCCAGATGCTTCAAAATGATTAAGGTAGTAAATTTACTGTGTTTACCAATTAGGAAAAAAATCTAAAGGTCCAAAATAGCCAAGGGAGGATCTCCTCAGATACCAAGAATGTGGAAGCCAGCTGAGCTCACTTCAAGGTAGACCCAGACCTGGCTGAAGTTCCCAGCCTTCCTGTGACATGAATGACAACAGAATGCCTGGTGGAAGCCTACACAGGGCCCTCCCTCGCTGACATCTGCAGTTGAGTGCCGACACTAAATAAGTGAGACAAAGGGAATCTACTCACATCAGTAAACACCACACACACAGTTCACCTGAAGCACTGCATCCTGTGCGCCTCACAGGAGGTGGCAAACAGAGCCTATGAAGTTCTAGGGAAATTGAGTTCAAACAGCAACTCAGAACCAAGCAGGAAACCCAACCCTTTGGAGATCTGTTTGAATTTTTACAAAAACATATTATACACATGGAGCTGTTACTGAACATTAGCTATCAGTTTCCCAGAAGAAAGGACTTATGGGGGAAATACGATCTGCTTCCACAAAAACAAGAAAAAAATACAGCGCATTTTAATCCACGCTCACAACTTGATTCTCATACTAACATACAGGGGGCTAAACTTGCCACAGGTGTCTCATCCCTGTCTTCCGTGAGAAAAATTCCAGAACAGTCAAAACAACTCAGAGCAGTATGAGGGGAGAGGGCAATTCCAATGTAAAATTGCAAATGAAATGTGTTATGATTCAAATGTATTTGCTCTTCTGTCCGTTGCTTGTATGGAACCTTCCAAAATACTGTGAATAACTTGTATGAGCAGATGAGAAGTGTTTTAGGGAATAAAATACTTTTTATCACACTTTCACACTTTAATTTTTAAAATCAAATACTTCTTCTATAGTAAGGTTTGATTCAGTAAGAACTGACTGCTTTTAAAATTCATCATCAAAGCTAAATAAAAAACATCTCTGTTGATGCAGAAAACCATTTTTTAAAAAACTCTTATTCATGGTTTAAAGCTCAGCAAACCACAGCGAGGAAAACAAAATAATGAAAAGACAATGTTATAGAAAAGAAATGTTTTGCAAATGTTTAAACTGACAAGAGGTTAATAACCAAGATGTACAAGAAAACTCAATTCAATAGCAAAAATAATCCACTTAAAAATGAGAAAGGACTTTGTATCTGTAAGCTCCCTGTCACTGTGGCAAACGCCTGAGATAATCAGTTTACAGAGACGAAAGGGTTCTCTAAAGCAGCCTGGGAGGCTCAGTCTACCATGTGTTGCCCTAGTGCTGTGGGCCTGTGTTGGTTCATTGTGGTGGAAGAAAACAAGGCCGCTCACCTCCTGCCCAGGGAGCAAAACACAGAAAGGAGGGGCTGGGCTCTATATCCTCCTTCAAGGCCACGGCCCAGGGCCCTGAGCGGTTCACGAAGCCCTACCTCCTAAAGTTCCCACACATTCCTCTACGACTCTGGGGAAGTCTTCAATACAAAGGTATTTGGCTGACATTTAATATCCCAATTATAGCAGACTGAAATAAGACAGTTCTCCACAGACTGGGGGATAGCCAGCAGCCTCTGAAAAGGTGCTCAACATGACTAATCAAACTTAGGGTGAGGTATCACCTCCTACACTTCTTAGCATGGCCACCACCAGAAAGACAGAAGATAAAAACTGTTGGTGAGGATGTGGAAAGAAAGGAACGCTTATATATTACTGGTGGAGATGCACATCCATTATGGAAAACAGTAAGAAGGTTCCTCAAAAAATGAAAAACAGCACTGTTATCTAACAAATCTCCCTTTTAAGTACATAACCAAAGGAAATGAAATCAATATTTGGAAGAAGCAACTGCATTCCCATGCTTATTGCATCATGTTCGCTGCAACAGCTAAGAAATAAAAACAATCTAAGTGTCCATCAATGGATGGACATAAATACATGCATATCTACGAAAAGAAATCTTGCCATTTTTGACAACATATATAAACCTAAAGTACATTACGCTAAGTGAAATAAGCAATAAACAAAGTGAAAAATACTGCATAATCTCACATGTGGAGTCTAAATAGGTTGATTTCATAGAAGCAGAGAGAAGGGTGGTTACCAAGGCTGAAGAGGAACATGGAAGAAATGGCAGATGTTGGTCTAAGATTATAAAGCCTGAATTATACAGGATGAATAAATTCTAGAGCCCTTAGAACACAGCAGGGTGACGACTAATAATACTCTATTGAGAGCAGATTTAATAGTCATATGCAGTAACTGTACCAGGTGATGCTGATATAGTAATTGCTTGATGGTAATTTTACTTCTATGTGTATATTAAAACACTACACTAGAGCTGGGGATTTAGCTGAGTGGTTCCAGCGCCTGCCTTGCAAGCACAAAGTCCTCGGTTCGATCCTGGTAAACACATACAACAATGCCAGGTGTGGTGACTCATACCCACCAGCAATCAGAACTATATACCACAATGCTGGGCGTGGTGGCTCATGCCTGTAATCCCAGTACTCGAGAGGCAGAGACAGGAGGATTGCTGTGAGTTCCAGGCTCGCCTGGGCTCCATAGTGAGCTCAGGGCCAGCCTTAACTACAAAGCGAGACTCTGTCTCAAAAAAAAAAAAAAAACCAAAAACAAAACCCACCACACTAAATAACCTTAAATACATAAGTAATTTTAATTTCAAAATGACCAGAACCTTTAAGGAGAATAAGGTAACTAAGCAAACTGAGACTGGAAAGGAACTTCGTCAATCTGAGTGTATCCATGAAAGATCTACAGCTAACATTATATTTAATGATGAAAAGAATGAGTGTTTTCCTCCCCAAGACTGAGAACAAAGGAAGGATACCAAAATTCATTGTGCTAGTCAACATAATTTGGGAGAAGAGGGTGGAAAATCCTGGGAGCGTGAAGAGATTGGAAAAGAGAAGGTAAAACTGTCCTCAGCTGCAGTAAAAGGTTAGGTAGAAAATCATAAGGTCTCTACATAAAAGCTACATGACACATGAGTTTAACAAGATCACAGGATACATTTGATTTTTAATATTCACTTTGTGTTTCTACATACTGGCAACAAACCATTAGATATTCAAATTGCAAAATAATTATATTTATAATAAAAACATGAAATACTTGTGGACAGATTTAACAAACCATTACAAGACCTGTCTCATGAAAACTGGAAAACACTGCTGCGAAATCAAAAGATGATAAATGGACAAATAAATGGACACTTAAAACACGTTCAGAGTCTGGAAGACTTAGTAAGAAGTCAATTCTCCCCAAATTGATTTATAGATTCAAAGCAGTCCCAATCAAAACCCTAGCAAGCTCTTTTGTACAAAAGCACATTTCTACAATTTACATGAAAATGCAAATAACCTACAATAGCCAAAACAAATTTGAAAAAGAACACAGTTGGAGGAATTATACTACCTGATTTCAAAAATTCCAACAAAGCAAAAGAAATCAAGAGTGCGTGTGATTGCAGTAAGGAGACACATGGATCAACAGAACAGAAAAGAGTCCCAAAATAAATCAACACACACAGTACTTAGCAAACATTTTCAAAATGTACCCAAAGTAATTCAACAATGCAAAGCAGGTTTTCAATAAATGGCCGTGGAATAATTGATCTCTATATGCAAAAAATAAACCCAAATCCTTAACTTTCATCATATTAAAAATTTATGCTTACTGAAAATTTATTTTTAAAAGTTCCCTAAGATCCATGATTATATTCTATAACATTGCTTTAACTGAGAGAGAGAAAATATTTCATACAAAATAATAAAGAATACTAAAAATGTAATAATAAATCAAGGATACAATTATGTAAAATTTCTGGATTAAAATAGAAACTTATCTTTGCAATCCTGGAATAGATGAAAATTTATTAAGTAGGATACAAAAAGCATGAAACAGCAGACAAAAGCCTGGACTTCAAAATTTTTAAATTATATTCAAAGATTCTAAAAAAACCTCAAATAAAACTCTCCAATACTAGGAGGGCCAACAATGTAGGTCAGCAGCACACTGTCTGCCTGGCAAGTACAAGGCCCTCAGTTCAATTCTTGGAATCAAAAATAAACAAGACAAAATGAAAAACCTAGGAGGACTATTTCCAAAACATATTCCTGATATAGTCTAACCAGAATGAGAACTTCCTCCATTCAAATATAAGAAGGTAAACAAGGGCCGGGGAGTCAGCTCAGTGGTTCTGGCGCCT
>PVIR01024645.1:0-25594 GCA_004026965.1 Petromus typicus | reverse complement strand
GCAGAGGCAGGAGGATTGTGATGTGAGTTGGAGGCTGAGCTCAGGGCCAGCCTGAACCACAAAGCGAGACCCTGTCTCCAAAAACCTGAAAAAAAAAAAAAAAGTTAAATTGGAAGAAAAAATGAGAAAATGAATAAGGAGGATAAGGAATAGGAAAAGAAAAAGGAAGAAAAAATTAAATGCTAGATTATATTTAAGAAAAGATGATTTTCAAATGAACTGCAGAGCTCTTCCAAATTAAAGTAATGCTTTGTATGTTAGCTGTCTTACAGATTTGTGCTCATTTGTCCAATTACAGAGAGAAATGCATAAATATGTAAACTCTGCTTAAATGCTAAACAGTTGTAAGGAACATTTTGTTAGAACAGATAGAAATTCACAAGGAGGTTGGGTGAGAACTAAGGAAATTTGAAATTACAGATTGCAATCTTCATTTGGATGTAGAATTAAAACCCAAATTTGAGATGTCCTCAGCTGAATTCATGTTCTCCCCTCTCCAGAAACTCCTCACACACATAACAACCGCAGTTCATGCTCCATCTCTCATTCAGTGGAAATAGTGTCCTTCAAGTTGCTCAGACTGACACACTTGGATTCTCCTGTCTTCTCCTCTTGCACCACAGGGCAGTTGATAAGGGCCTGACTGCCTCGTCCCACCTGCATGCCCTCGCTGTTGGGAGCTCCCACCGCACCTTGGACTGCTTTCCTGAGTGTTTGACTCTGTTTCCCAGCTCCTGGGTGTCTGCTCCCTACCTGCTGATAATGACCAATGGCTTTCCATCCTACAGGAAGAGCCACAGTCCTTCTCATATACCACAGGGACCTGCCACGGCCCTGCCCTCTTCTGTGCTCTTTGCTTCACTGCTGTTCTCTGTGGGCCTGACCTTGGTTCCAAGTACGAAGTATTTTCTCTGCCTGTGAATATTCTTTTCTCTGATACACTATTCAGGATTTACTCTTTGCCTTCTTTGTGATTTGCTTCTGAGACTTATTTTTAGACAAGCTCTCACTGTGTGTGGTTCAGGCTGGCCTTGATCTCACTGTGTATCTCAAGCTGGCCTCAAACTCACAGCACTCCTCCTCTGTCAGCCTCTTGAGTGCTGGGATGACAGGTGTGTACCACCATGCCTGCTATTCTCTAAATACCTTACCTTAAATTTTACCTTTTGTATTCTTCCAAACTATGTCTTTGCTTTAATTTTCTGCATAGCATTTGTCACTTGTCAGTTTCTAATGACTTGTAGATTTTAATTACCTATGTTGTTTATTGTCTTTTTGCACTAAAAGACATATCACAGAGATAAATATTAGGTGAGGGGCAACAGTTTTGGGGTTTTTTTTTAGGTTTTTTGAGACAGGGTCTCGCTTTGTGGTTCAGGCTGGCCCTGAGCTCAGCCTCCAACTCACATCACAATCCTCCTGCCTCTGCCTCCTGAGTGCTGGGATCACAGGCGTGAGCCACCACGCCTGGCACTGTGGAATGTGGTACTGGTTGCTGCTGGGTGTGGGTCTCCACGCCCAGTATTGTTATGTGGTTACCGGGGAATCAAACCCAGGCCCTTGCGCTTGCAAGACAGGCGCCGGAACCACTGAGCTAACTCCCCGGCCCGGCAACAGTTTTGTTTTGATAATTATTTTGGCCCAGCTGTAGAACAATATCTGGCTTACAGTAGATACTCAGTAGCTTGGTAAATGTCTTTGTGAGTGAATTTCTACAATTTGAGGAATCTTTGGAAAGAGGCGGCTTAGCTCTGCAGCCTACTAGCTTTGGTTCCTCCTCTATAGAAAAATAACTAATAATAAAAATATTGTGGAGGCTGAGGATGTAGCTCAGTGGTAGTGCACAGGCTTTAGGTTCAGACTTTATCTCTATAAAAAAAAAATTATTCAGGAAGATGTAGCTCAGTGGCACTGCACTTGCCTAGTAAGCCTAAGGTCCTGAATTTAATCCCTGGTACTGCCAAAGAAGAAACAATGTTCAGATTAGAGATAAAACATTTCCATTGCTGAAGATGTTAATAATGTATAATACATGTGTACAAGATTAAATCCTACCCATCTATATATATATACTAAGCTGAAACCAAAATGCATCAGAGATCTAAATATTAAAGCAGAGGTTTCCTGGAAAACAAATAGGTAAAACTCTTGAAGACATAGGTATGGGCAAGCTCTTTCTGAGTCCCAGTTGCATAAGAAATGACATCAAGAATCAACAAATGAGATTATGTCAAATTAAAAAACATCTGCACCACAATCAACCAGAAGAATTAAGAGATAATCCACAGAATGAGAAAAAACTAGCTGCCTAATTAGGTGTGGTGTTACATGCCTATAACTTCAGCATTCCAAAGACTGAGGCAGAAGGATCATAGCAAGTTCAAGGCCAGTTTAGACCCTCCCTCCCTCCCTCCCATCCTCCTCCTCTCTCCCCGTCTCATGTACACACACACAGACACACACACAGCTATTCCTAGGACAAAGGACCAATATCTAAAATATATAAAGAACTCCAAAAAATTAAACACTATTCCAAATTAGGGACTGTACTTTCCAGAAGTACAGATGCCCAATAAATACATGAAAAAATACCCTAAATATCACATCATTAGAGAAATGCAAATTTCTGAGATTCTGTCTTAGGCCAGAAAGAATAGTGATTAATGTTCACATAGAAAGTCCTTATAGGTCCAGCTATTTATTTATTTAATTAATTAAAAAAAATTTTTTTTGAGACAGGGTCTTGCTTTGTAGTTCAGGCTGACCGTGAGCTCACTATGTAGCCCAGGGGAGCCTAGAACTCAGAGCGATCCTCCTGCCTCTGCATCCCAAGTGCTGGGATTATGGGTGTGAGCTACCATGCCCAGCATGGTGGTAGTGGTACTGATTGTTGGTTTGCTGTGAGTCTCCACACCCTGTGTTGTTCTAGGTGGTTCTCAGGGATTGAACTGGACCATTGCGCAGGCAGGCTGGAACCACTAAGCTAAATCCCCCGGCCCCACCCCTTAGCTGTTTACTTTTGTTAAATCATCTTCCCTTTAGCCATCAGCCCCTTTTTCTGCTTAAATGGTTATATGAGAGTATTTTAATTGGACAGTACTAGAATGTTTCTGTTCTATTGTGAAAGAGAAATGCTGTATTTGTAGAGAACAAACCTTCAGGTGAAACGTCAAAAGTGAACTCCAGGTAGATTTGAGAAGGAGCTTTTGGGTTGTTTCTTTAGAGAAAATTAACTTAAGGGGAAGGGGGTTTAGCTCAGTGGTTCCCCGGGTTTGCCTGGAAAGCGCACGGTCCTGAGTTCAATGCCAGGTCCCACATAGCAGAGTACTGGGCGTGGTGGCTCACACCTATAATCCCTGAATTGGAGACGGGCAGGAGGATTGTTGGGAGTTCAAGGCTAGCCTAGACTATATAGTGAGTTCATGGTCAGCCTGACCTACAAAGCAAGACCCTGTCTAAAAAAACAAAAACCAAAAACTTAAGAAAAAAAAAAAAAGAAAATTAACCTAAGACTGTTGCTGCACAGAACTATGAGGCTGGCCCTTCATTGAGTTTTTTTGTTTTTAGTTTTTTGAGACAAGGTCTTGCTTTTGTAGTTCAGGATGGTCTTGAACTCAGCAATCCTCCTACCTCTGCCTCCCGAGTGCTTTGTAATCCCGAGTGGGATTACAGGTGTGAGCCACCACTCCTGGCCTTTCAGTGAGTTTTAGGTCGTTTAAAGTGAGATATAAAGATACATAAACTATAAATGTAATGATTAAACTCCTTAAAAGTCTTCGTTAAAGACTTTTGCTTTCTGGTTATTGAGTTAATATTTCTGGTCTTTGGTTTGCTAAAAGCAAAATAAAAAGCACGCTACTGCTGCTGCTGCTTTTGAGGCTGAGCAACAGACACAGTATGTTCTCTTACACTTGGTAGCTTTTTAAACATTTTTAGAAAAATACGTGCTTCCTGATTTTTCTCACTAATTTCCATTCAGTCCGTGGCTAGTCAGAGGGTAGAGTTAGGCTGTAATTTGAACAGGGAACTAACTACCAAGGGCTCAAGAAGACTAAAGAATACAAGATCTTGGGGATGGTAGTGCCTGGCTGTAATCCCAGCTACTTAGCAGGCTGAGGCAAGGTTTGTCCCTAGTAATTGTTAAAAGGTATTGTAGATGAGGCTATCAGTAATCAGGCTGATAGAATGACATACTTCACAGCTGCTCAACTCATTTTCCAGCCAGAAGAGTAACCCATGAAATATCAATAAAAATAAAGATTAATCCAAGAAAAAGTGTCCATAGAGGCAGTATGGTTATAACAGTCTTCCCCTAAACAAAGCAAATTCAAAGCCAATTGGGCATTTTCATGAGACTCTGTCTCACAAAAGCAAAAATTAAAAGGTGTAGCATAGTGCTTCCCGGGCTCAACCCCCACTACCACAGGAAAACACAAATACAGGACTGGGAAGGAATTCCCAAGGGCAGAGCACATTTGAGAGTTGTGTCCTCCACATCCTGGTTTGTACCTTGGAGGTCTCTCCTGGGTAATGGAGATTTGAGGTGGGATGCACTGGCACAGTGTGCCAGGGAAGATGCCCTAGTCCACAGGGCCACTGGTCAGAGCATCGCTAAGCACTCCTACCCTGGAAGAGCACTGTGCAAACAGGGAAATAGAGGACAGTGTGCTGGTGCCGGAAGATGAGTCCTTGCCTCAGTATCCTCTACTCATTTTAACCTCATGTCAGCTGGTAGGGGAGAATAGCTGTGGCTCAACTCAGGGATTACAGATAAGGTGATCAAGAGTCTGTCATTTGGTTATTTAGTTCTGTTCTTTTCTAGACACATTTGAATCTTCATGCAACAGGGAAACCATGATTATATTTCTGCAATATCTAGTTATCTTTGGTGAAGATCACAATTGATATCCTAGGGGTAGATGATACTGTGGTGTCTCTTACAGCAAGAGGACACTGCAGCTGAGGATTTACGACTCTTGTACATCTATTCTTCCAGATCAAACATTAGCTAAAGATAACACAGGTGGCTTGTTACCTTTGACCTGTCCTTCACAAGAATGACTCATTCCTCCTCTTTATAAGCCTGGTTCATTAGTGCCTTGGTCTTGTTGTTCTTAACATCTGCTTTTCTACCCTCTGCTATGTTGTATAACCAAAAAATGCTGCCCTGATCAAGGCTTGTGGTCCTAGCCAAGAAGAGCTAAGATCAAGTCCTGGCCCTTGTTAAAAAATTTGTTCTTTGTCTTTGTCTCCTATTCTTTTATCCCCTGCTTTCCCCTCAGTCAAGTGGTCAGGCAGCCCCCAGTACCCTGGCAGCAAGACAGATGAATTATGTTCCTGTTGTCAGTGTGTTAATCCCATAGGCACAAACTCATTTTTGCACTTCTTTGCTGTGAAATGACCCCCTTCATGAGAAGCAAAGCTGTGTGGAATGTCTTGATCAGAGAGTAGGAATTCTCTTATGTCCATGGATAGTGATGCTGGCAGAAGGATTATGAGGCAGAAAAGGTAAATCTAAATCTGGAAGACATTCTGTTCTGTCTGGAAAGGACAAGTCTTTGTTCCTTACTCCACTCCCAACCCCACCCCTGTGAGGAAAGATTTGTCCTATAGTTAACTCTCCTCAGAGAATGGTCTCATCATTGGTCCTGTGGTGGTGACAGATTAGGCACGTGGCAGAAGCTTTAGCCAAGTCAGCTGTGTTTAGGAGAGAACTATGTTGTTACAACCATGCATTGCCCCTATGACCACTATGCATCGCCCCTATGACCACTTTTTCTTGTGTTAATTTTTGTGGGTTTTTTTTGTTTTTTTTTTTTTTAGACAGAGTCTCACTTTGTAGTTCAGGCTGGCCTGAACTCACTGTGTAGTACAGGTCAGCCTTGAACTCACAGCAGTCCTCCTGCCTGTGCCTCCAAAGTGCTGGGATTACAGGTGTGAATCATCCCACCCAGCATTGTGGTGTATGGTTATTGAGTGCTGGGTTTACAGGAGTGAGTCAACGTACTTGGCTTTGTGGTGTGTGGTTACTGGGGATTGAACTCAGGACCTTGCACTTGCCAGGCAGACACTGGAACCACTGAGCTAAACCCCTAGCTGTTGTGTTAATTTTTATTTTTATTAATATTTGTTGGGTCACTCTCATGGCTAAGAAATGAGTTGAGTAGCCATGGAGTATGTCATTTTATCACCCTGTTTATTGAGAACCTCATCTACAATACCCTTTAAAAAATAAATATATTTTCAAATATCTTCACCGTCTGTGCCCATTAAAAAGTCTTATTATCTACCTGTCTTTCCCACAGATTTCCATGTCACTGTTTATTCAAGTGTCTAACCAGCCAGCAAAATAATAATTCATAATCGCTAACAGATCAGTGCTACTGACCACGTCTTGCTACAGACAGAAAGGAAACCAAATACACTGCTCAGAGTTCTGTCCTCTAAGAGAATTTTCCTTCACCACTATCCTCAGGATTGAACTCAGGACCTTGCACTTGCCAGGCAGTTGGTGGGACCACTGAGCTACATCCCCTGGCCCATGTTGCAGTGTGGTTTTTTTTCTACTTCATTTTTTTTCCCCATGATTGAGTCTGTTGGTACATTTTAGGTATACATTATGATCATATTCAATATTGGAACATTTTACCTGTACATGATATATCTTGATTTTCATTTTTTTCCATTCCCCTGCCCTCCTTAAAATCCCCTGTCCCCCTCCATGTTGCAGTTTTTGTAGGTCAGACTTGAGTCTTTTCCTTGTGTGTTACCTGTCACATGGCACTCTGTGGAGGTTGATAGCATGGCTGATAGAAAAGAGGCAGTACAGTGGAAATCAGTAGTGAAGAAGTATGAGCCGCCTGCTACCTGACTTATCTCTGGGCCTGCTGGACGTTGACTTCCTACCTAATGTTTGCACTTGATAGCAAACTGGTGCTGTGTATGCCCAAGAAGAGTAAGTGGGTTGGCTAACACCCAGTTTGTGTAGGAACCTCTGACCACAGTCATATCATATACATTGCATGGATAGGTATTTGGCCTCCGTCAAGACCAGCTGTTAAATCTGAAGCAGATCTTCAAAAGGTGAATAGTTTTCTTCAAAAGACATCAAAATTTCTCCAAAATTCTGAATCTAGGCTGTGATTCTTTTACTCTTGCTTGTTAGAGGCTCTACTCAGCATGGTATGGTTGGTAGGCAGGATCATAAGAGCCAAATAGCAAAGCAGCTTGAACTGCAACCCAAATTTGCCACAGTCTTGCTTGTTTAAGGCCCCAGTATAAAATATCAGCCTCAAGCTACCTGTAGTTTGGGGGGTTTTGTTTTATTTTGTTTTGTTAAGACAGAATCTTACTTTGTAGTTCCAGCTGGCCCTGAACTCACTATGTAGCCCAAGCTAGCCTTGAACTCATGGGAATCCTCTTGCCTCTGTCCCTCAAGTGCTTAGATTATAGGCATGAGCCACCATGCCCAGTTATATAAGCTACTTGTAAATGGGCTAAAGTATTTGCAGATGTATGTACATTGTTTCCAAAATCCAAAAGTTCCTACCAGTCATTATGCCTCTTTTATCCTTGTTAGTCATGTAAAAATGAGTTTCAGGAACTTTCTTTGGATGGGAGGTCTTCATATGCTCCAAATTTGGGTCCGTAGACATTGGATTAATATGAAGAATCCCTGAGATTTTATTTGCTACTCTTCATCAAATCCAGTTAGCACAGTATCGACATAGTAGACAGGTGTGACAGTTTCTGAATGTTACAAGTGTCCAGGAGCCCTGTAGGATACTTTATGATGGAAGAATTGATGACACTCATAGGCAGTTCATAGGTGTGTAATAAGCAGGTAAAAAAAAAAAAAAAAAGCCAAGTACTTCTGGCAACACTTGGAAGCTAGTATGGGAACAAAAGCACTAGTCAAGTTAATAGCAGTGTAGCAAGTATGCTGTGACCCATGCCAATTTCCTCCAGTACATATGCCACATTTTGGGGCATTAGGTATAACTAGAATCTCTGCCTGGTTTAAGTTTGTTTTGTTTGGTTTTTTTGTGGTACCCGGTATTGAACTCAGGCCCTTGTGCTTCCAAGGTAGGTGAGCACCAGTTGCTCCTAAATCCCTGGCCCAAGTTTCTGATAGTCTGTAGTCATTCACCATCGTGCATCTCATTTCTGCACAGGCGAAGCTGGTGAGTTCAGTGGGGATGGAATAGGTATCCCTACTGCTGTTCTTTCAAATCTTTGATGGTAGCAGTAATCACTTTCATTTTCTTACTAGTAAGGGTAGTAGGGATGGGAAGTTCAAGGTACTTCTACTTAATCTTTCCTTTTATAAGGACTGTTAATGTCTTAGTTACTTTTCTTTTTTTTGAGACAGAGTCTCACTTTGTAGTTCAGGCTGGCCCTGAGCTCACTGTGTAGCCCAAGTGAGCCTTGAACTCACAGTAATCCTCCTGCCTCTGCCTTCTGAGATCTGAGATTACAGGTGTGAGCCACCACGCCCAACATTGTGATACATTGTACTGCTTGCTGGTGGGCATGATTCACCACACTCAGCATTATTGTATGTGGTTACCAGGGAAGAACTTAGGGCCTTCCATTTGCAAAGCTGATACCAGAACCACTGAGCTAAATCCCCAGCCCATTAATTTTCTTTTTAGGTTTTTTGAGACAGGGTCTCGCTTTTGTGGTTCAGGCTGGCCCTGAGCTCAGTCTCCAACTCACGTCACAGCAATCCTCCTGCCTCTGCCTCCCTAGTGCTGGGATTACAGGCGTGAGCCACCACGCCCGTCACTGTGTTATGTGGTACTGGTTGCTGCTGGGTGTGAGTCTCCACGCCCAGGATTGTATGTGGTTACCGGGGAATCGAACCCGGGTCCTTGCACTTGCAAGACAGGTGCCGGAACCACTGAGCCAAATCCCGGCCCCCCATTAATTTTCTTGTTGAGACAAAATACTGACACGATTAGAGGAAAAGTTTATTTGCCTCACAATTTGTTGAGGTTTCAGTTGATAGTTGGCTGGCTCCAAGGGCAAGGTGACATTGCAGAAGAGAGATAACTTATAACAGGCAGAAGACAGCAAGCAACAAGTGATGACCCTTTCTGTGCCTTATATCTTATCCAGGTGAGTAGCACTCACATCCAGAGTGAGTGGTGCAGACTTACTCTTAGAGCGCTACATTATGAATTAGTTCCAGCATCACATCATGAATCGGTTCCAGCATCACATCCTTGAACCTAGCATCAAACATCCAACATCCGCCCACCTCTATCTAGAAAGTACCACCTCTGACTTCATGAGACTTTGGGAGGACATCTAGATACAGATCCCGACACTTGCCATTTGGGTCTGACAAGCAATTTGAAAGTTTTGTCAGTACCCAAAAAAAGTCTATTCTAATTAGTTCAGGAACTGAAGAAAATAACTACAAGGCAGGTCCATTGCACAACTGGGTACCCTGTGAGTTGGATTTAAGCCAAGCATTCCATGTGTTATCTAACCACTGTAAGCCTTCATTTAACCAGTAGGTCATAGTGGGATTTTGGGTCCTTGGAAATTGTTCATCTCTGAGAAGTGTGGGTGACTCCTTTTCTGTACTTCACAGTCAACCTAATGAGTGATCTTCAGGGAAGTGAATGAGGTAGCTATAGGAGCTATAGGAGTTGCAAGTGGGAGCTTGCATTTGTGGAAACACTGCTGTCTTATGGAATCAAGGAGACATAGATTGACTTGGGTCTGATTTTCAACTCAGGTTTTTACTTCAGGAATTGAGGACTTCATTCACTTTTGTTTTCCAGTTACACACATTGACCTGGTTTTTTGCTTGGCTGCCTCTGGAATACTGTGATTAGTTAATTGCTGTCAAAGTTCTAGGTGGGCCAAAGAACTGGGTCTAATGGTGCATGGCTGTAACCCAGCACTGGAGAGGCCGAGGTAGAAGGATTAACATGAGTTTCAAGGTCAGCCTGAACTACATCTCAAGACTGTCTCAAAAGCAGAACAGATAGAACCAGATGGGCGAAGGAATTCGATTTCTGTTACAGCCCTGTAGTAGATGTTTCTGCCTTATCTTTGTGCTAAGTGCTGCCCCCTTTTCTTTGCTCTTCCAGCATCATATCATCCATATTGCACTCAGGAGCTCATGTGAGTGGTGGCACCCCCTTGGTAACCCTGGAGATTATGACCATTGCTAATCTGGGTCTAGAGGAACAGAGCCACACTATACCAGAGGACAGCTACAGAGCTCTTGAGGAATGAGTTGCTCCCTCACTAAAGCATTTCTTAATGTCTGAGTAAAAGGAACATCTTCTGGGACCCCTTAGTTCACACATGAAGAGTCATGGATTTCCTTCTCAGCATCTTGTGAGAAGAACCTTGGCATCTCTGCCTCATTAAACACATTTCATCTCAGATTCCACCAGCCGGCTGTGTGTTTTGTTAGAGCCACCTCCAGCCATGTAAGGTCCACTCAGAATCTTTGGTTAGGGTACCTTGTGTCCACATAGCATTATATACAAACATCCTTAGAATCTACAGTCTTATGTGATCTCCAGGTTTCTGCTGCTCTATTATCACTTTGCATCTTTTATTTTCTTGGAGTGAGAAATACTAGGTCAGGTTGATTGTGAACCTGGCTGGATTTTAAGACACCTGGGTGAGTGACTTGTGTGGTGGTCTCACCAGTAGTTAAGCCACTGTGGTCCTAGCTGAATGAGTAGTAGGAGGTGGGACCCAGATGCGATCAGGTCAGTAGGGGATCCTTTCAGGGCCAAATCTTTAGTCGCCATGAAGTGAGTAGCTTTGCTGTACCACGTTCCTCTGTCATGACCTTTCTGCCTTGGAGTCAACAAACCATGGTTTGGATGGACATTAATTTTCTTCCTGGTGTTTAAGGTTTCAGTAATCATCCATAGTGATAATATGAAATGTAATTGAATAATTTTCCCTCCTTGGAGAGTGGTTTTTCTTCTTTAGAGCTGGAAAGTCAGTCAGCCATAATTGTCTGGAATAATTAAATTGAATAAATAGAAGCCATTGAATATTGAATATAGAGAATAATGCAGTTCATTGTTTGAGTAGTTTCTACCATGGTTGAATTTTCATTTTGGCAACTTACAATTTTCTTGGCTTTAAGCCAAAACTTTATTAAATTCCACTATAATTTAAGTACTTTCATAACTTGTTTAACTAGGTATCGTGGTGGGTACCTATAATCCTAATTCCACTATAATTTAAGTACTTTCATAACTTGTTTAACTAGGTATCGTGGTGGGTACCTATAATCCTAAGTGGCTAAGGCAGGTTGGTTGCAAGTTTGAGGCCAGGTTGAATTACACAGTGAGTTCAGGGCCAGGCTGGACCACACAACGAGACCTTATCTCAAAAAACAAAATCAAACAATATGTATAAATTGGGTTCTTTTTGAGTTTTGTTTTGTTTTGAGAGAGGGTTTCCTTTTGTAGTTCAGGCTGGCCCTAAACTCACTATGTAGCCCAGGCCAGCTTCGAACTCAAAGCAATCCTCCTGCCTCTGCTTCCCAAGTGCTGGGATTACAGGCGTGAGCTACCACACTCAACATTCTGATATGTGGTTACTGGGGATTGAACTCAGGACCTTGTGCTTGCCAGGCAGACACCAGAACCACTGAGCTAGATCCTCAGCCTCTTTTTGAGGTTTTTTTTTTTTTTTTTTCTTTTTTTTTTTTTTAGGTTTTTTGAGACAGGGTCTCGCTTTGTGGTTCAGGCTGGCCCTGAGCTCAGCCTCAAACTCACATCACAGCAATCCTCCTGCCTCTTCCTCCCTGGTGCTGGGATTACAGGCGTGAGCCACCACGCCCGGCACTGTGGTATGTGGTACTGGTTGCTGCTGGGTGTGGGTCTCCACACCCAGTATTGTTATGTGGTTACCGGGGAATCGAACCCGGGCCCTTGCGCTTGCAAGACAGGCACCGGAACCACTGAGCTAACTCCCCGGCCCTCTTTTTGAGTTTTTGACAGAAAGAGAATATTCTAACTCCTGTTGTGACTGAAGCAAGAGCCTAGTTTCATATTTTTCTAAGTAGAATAGCTATACATCATGTTGTAGATATGACAGTCCTGATTTATTTTGTCTGACCTAAATATTAGTGGTTTCTCCCTTTATTCTCAAGTGCCTTGGTCTACTCTGACCAAATTTAAGTCTTTGAGTGAGTAGTTTAGTTTATTGTAAATTACTGGCCCACATCTATAATCCTAACACTTGGGAGGCCGAGGCAGGAGGATTGCTGTGAGTTCAAGGCTTGCTTGGACTACATAGTGAGCTCAGGGCCAGCCTGAACTACAAAAAGCAAGACCCTATCTCAAAAATAAAATAAAATAAATAAAAATAAAAATAGTTTATTTTAAATTACTATTGTATGATAATCCTGTAATTTAAAAAAATGTAAATTGTGCACTGCCTTGTATACATCAGAAAAATATGTAAATAAAATTCAATGGAACAAAGATGTTACAAAAGTAGAATCTTAATTTTTAGGTTTCATCTATAAGGAAAATCCAGTGGCTGATATTTTTGTCTCCAAGTAAATTTTCCCGTCTGAATTACAACATTCAGCAGCCATTTCCTGAGCACCAGCTGGATGTCAGGCAAGATTGGAAGGCTGGGGACACAATAGAAAGGCACAGTCCTCTTCAAGGGGCTGAGCACATCATGTCTGCAGAGGCTGACATGGAAACACAGAGGACCAGCTCTGTAGGCCTTAGAAGGCTTATGCTGAAAGTATGCTCCAGGGGTCAACCCAAAGATGAAGCTGGAATAGTTCAACAAGGCAAGAGGACCCACTGACAATATTGTAGGTGAAAACAGCAGCTTATATAAAAGAAGAGGTAGCATGCCTCTGATTGCAGCACTAGGGGGCCTGCAGCAGGAGGATCACCATGAGTTCATGGACAGCCTGGGCTACATGGTGAGTTCTAGGCCACCCTTAACTACGTAGTGCTAGAGGTGCAAGTTCCCTATAATGAGTGTTAGTGATCATGATGTAAAATGTACCAATAAATATCTTGCTTTTAAAAACCCAAAAAATCATGGGGGCCGGGGAGTTAGCTCAGTGGTTCCGGCGCCTGTCTTGCAAGCGCAAGGGCCCGGGTTCGATTCCCCGGTAACCACATACCATACTGGGCGTGGAGACTCACGCCCAGCAGCAACCAGTACCACATACCACAGTGCCAGGCGTGGTGGCTCACGCCTGTAATCCCAGCACTCGGGAGGCAGAGGCAGGAGGATTGCTGTGATGTGAGTTGGAGGCTGAGCTCAGAGCCAGCCTGAACCACAAAGCGAAACCCTGTCTCAAAAAAATCTAAAAAAAAAAAAAAAAAAACCCAAAAAATCAAAGACCTACACAGTGATATCCTATCTCAGAAAGAAAAAAAAGAAAGACCTATACAGTGAAATCCTAACTGAGAAAGAAAAACAAACAAACAAACAAACAAACAAAAATCAAAGACCTACACAGTGAGACCCTATCTCAGAAAGAAAGAAAAAAAGAAGAAAATCCATTTCACATATATAAGTAGTTAGGAGGGAGAAGTATTTTGGTAGTTTTTGGGGGACCAGGTAACTATGTATTTAACTCAGTGACACCACTCCTGCCTTGTAAGAATCAGGTCCTGACTTTGATCTCGGGTACTGCAAAAGGAAAACAAATGGGCTCAGTGGTTCTGGCACCTGCCTTGCAAGCACAAGATTCCTGACTGGATCCCAGATAACCACATACAACAATGCTGGGCATTGGTGACTCATGCCCACCAGCAATCACTGCCACATATCATAGTGCTGGGCATGGTGGTTTACTCTTGTAATCCCAGCACTCAGGAGGCAGGGGCAGGAGGATTGCTGGGTTCCAGGTTGAGTTTAGGACCAGCCTGAACTACAAAATAAAACCTTGTCTTTAAAAAAAAAAAAAAAAAAAGAATTATAAAAAGAAGACAGAACATTTATTCTGAATACACATGTTCCTGCAGGGGAGGTTGGCTGCCTTAGCTGTGGAGTTTTAAGAAGGAAATCTAGGGCCAGGAGTTAGCTCGGTGGTTCCAGTGCCTGTCTTGCAAGCGCAAGGACCTGGGTTCGATCCCCGGTAACCACATACCATACTGGGCGTGGAGACTCATGCTCAGCAGCAACCAGTACCACATACCACAGTGCCAGGCGTGGTGGCTCACGTCTGTAATCCCAGCACTCGGGAGACAGAGGCAGGAGGATTGCTGTGATGTGAGTTTGAGGCTGAGCTCAGGGCCAGCCTGAACCACGAAGTGAGACCCTGCCTCAAAAAAAAACCTAAAAAAAAAAAAAAGGAAATCTAGGTCAGCAGCATTGGGCACAGGCAGGAGCCTGTGTCAGTTAACGTGCTTGATGCAGCTCTGGAAAGTGACAAACAGGGCATAGCCCACGCTCCAGAGATGTGAGGACAACATAGCTGCTTCTCCAATTAAAACACTACTTCCTTACCAAAGCATAAGATACACAAGCAGAGTCATAAGCCCTTTGAAGTGGATTTGATAAGTGACAGGCTGTTATTTTAATTCTTCAGAGATTACTTACACTTTTCATTCTAAATGCAAATCACTTTCCAAGAAGTTGGAAGGTTGGTGTATGGGATGAATTAATTCATCAACAAGACATTTTAAGTTCAGAATTGACCTTGTGGCAATTGTGATAGGAACCTCGTATTGAATACTATTATGTGCCATGCATTGAAGTCAGCATTATGAAGAAATAAAGGAGTAAAACAGTTTTCCCTTTTCATTTTTTTCCTCACAGAGGATCAAACCCAGGTCCTTGTACTGCCTTATACTCAGCTAAACCCTCAGCCCCTATGACTTTTTAGAGAAATACAAATTCTCATATACTAATAACTGTGAAATAATGAAACTGTCATGGTGAACATAGACTACTTAAGGGCTTTTAATATGAAAAGTGACTAATGAGGAAATAAGTGGCTAAGGACCACATTATCAATGAGTGCTGAAAGAGTTTAGAGGAAAATAGAGTGGACATTAATAGAATGGCTCAAGAGAAAGTGGGGGTTGATCAGGAAGCGTTGCAGGTCAGGCATCACTGGTCACATGAGTAGATTTCTGGACACAGAAAGGAAGAAACCCTAAGAGCATTTGCCTGCCCAGAGGAGAGCTTTCCTCTTGGGCTGAGAGACCAATGTGTGAAAGATCTGAGCCATACTTTGTGCTTTCAGGCCGTAGAGGAGTTGTCTTTGTTAGCTTTAGAACTCAGTTTTCTCTGCTGGTGCCCAACCTGATGCTTGTTTGCCTGCCCTGCTTCTCTTCTCCCTTCCCGTCTTCTCTCCCTCACACCCTCCTCTCCTTCTCTTCCCCCTTCCCATTGTTATTTAAACTCACTATAGAGTAATTAGAATATTTAACAGTAATAAAAGAGGGGCCGCGGATTTAGCTCAGTGGTTCCAGCGCCTGTCTTGTAAGCACAAGGGACCCAGGTTCAATTCCAGGTAACCACATACAATACTGGGTGTAGAGACTCACCCCAGCAGCAATCTGTACCACATACCACAGTGCCGGGCGTGGTGGCTCACGCCTGTCACCCCAGCACTCGGGAGGGAGAGGCAGGAGGATTGCTGTGATATGAGTTTGAGGCTGAGCTCAAGGCCAGCCTGAACCACAAAGCGAGACCCTGTCTCAAGAAACCTATTTAAAAAAAAAAAGTAATAAAAGAGGAAATACCACCGTGCTGGATGTAGTAGCTCACGTCTGTAATCCCAGCTCTTCAGAGGCAGAGATAGGAGGATTGCTATGAATTCAAGGCTCGCCTGGGCTACCTAGTGAGCGCAGAGCCAGCCTAAACTACGAAGTGTGACCCTGTCTCAAAAAAAAGATGTAGAAAATTTCTTGAAAGGCATTTACTAGATTGGATTACATTATATTGAAGCTGTAATACTTTACAGAAGACAGTACTGTCTTAGAACTTATCTTTGGTCTGTGTGTTAAGGGTCTCCAAATGAATTCCTGGATGAGACGATGGCCTACCAAGAGTATCAGAACAGCCAGAACTGGCCAGAAGATGCAGATTTTTGTTTCCAGCCTGGGCAAGTGGTGAACCCTATTCAAACTGGTAAGTGTAGGCTTGTCTGTGCGTGCTACATAAATATGTGCATAATATCTCTACCAGAAAGATAATCAGATAAGACATTTTAGCTTAAATGCAGCTAAATATTATTCTGTCTGTGCTTTTTATCTCTTGTGTTTATCCTTTTTTCTGAAGCACTTAATGCTCTGTAGATCTCTCTCCGTTTCAAAATCCATTTCTAATAAAGTATTATGTGTTAAAAACTGAAGCATCAGTAGTATCTCAGAATTTTAAATCTTTGTTTTTTGAGGTTCATCTGGATATATATTTTCATTTCTCTGGGGAGGATACTGAAATTAAAAGTGCTGATCTTATATAGTAACTGTTTAATTATTTGAGAAATTATCGAGCTATTTTCCAAAACAACTGTATCATTGTATCACAGTCATTCTTCCACATTCTCACCAACAGTGTCTTTTATCCTTCCTTCCGCCTTCCTCCCTTTTTCTTCTGTCTTTCTTTCCTTTCCTTTCTTTCGCTCTCTCTCTCTCTCTCCTCTCTTTCTCTGTCTGTCTTTATTATTTTATTTATTTAGAGTCAGGGTCTCACTATGCAGTTCTGGCTAGCCTGAACTCACTGTGTATCCCAGGCTGGTCTTGAACTCTTAGCAGTCCTCTTGCCTCAACTTCCTGCTGGGAATAGAGGTGTGCACCATCATGCCTGGCTCAGTATGTTCCTTTTCAAAAATATAGCCAGTATATTGTGCATCTCATGGTTTTGATTTGCATTTGTATAATGACTAATAATGTTGAATTTTAGAATCTTTTCAGGTGCCTATTGGCATTTCTGTGTATTGTTTGGAGAAACATGTTTCAAGAGCTTTTGCTTTTTCCCTTTTGCTTGTCTTTCTGTTACTGCATGGAGAGTTCTTTGTATATTCTGCATATGAGATGTTTACCAGATTAGTGATTTGCAAATATTTCTTCCCATTATGTGCATTGCCTTCTACCCTTCTGCTTGTATCCTTTGATGCATAAAAGTTTTTGTTTTGAAAAGGTTCAATTTATCCGTATTTTCTTTTGTTGTTGTGTTTTTGATGTTTGTATTTATTAATTTGTTGCCAAAACCAAGTTCATAAAGGTTTATCCTTATGATTTGTTTTAGCTCTTACATTTGTATTTTTGGTCCCTTTTGAGCATAATTTTTGTACATCATGAAAAATATGACCAGCATTTGAGGCCGAGATAGAAGGATTCCTGTGAGTTTGAGGCCAGCCTAGGCTACATGGTGAATTCAAGGCCAGCCTGAACTACATAGTGAGAACTTGTGTCAAAAAAAAGGAGGTATCTGTATTAGAGGCATTCTTCAGTATGTGGGTATTTCTTGGGTCAGCTTTATTTTTCAAAAAGACCCATGAATAGTCTTGATATCCTTGTTGAAAATCTGTGAAGTATAGACACATGGTTTTCTCCACTTTCATTTCTGTCCTATTGATTTTTAGGTCTCTTTTCCCCCCAGTATCATTGTCCTTTACGCCCATGGGTTCAGTACCCAAGAATTCAATCAGTTATGGATCTAAAATATTCAAGGACTAACCAGGCATGGTGATGCACACCTATAATCCTAGCATTGGGCAGGCTGAGGCAGGAGGATCCCCGTGAGTTCAAGCCCAGCCTGAAATGTATAGCAAGACCTTGTTTGAAAAAACCAAACCATTTGGGAGACAGAGGCAGGCGGATTGCCTCAAGTTCAAGGCTAGTCTGGGCTACATAGTGAGTTCAAGGCTAATCTGAACTACTAAGGGAGACATGCCCCCCCGCCCCGCCCACGCCCCCCCCCCAATGAAATTCTATGGCTCAGATATACTCTTGGGCTAGGGATTTAGCTCAGTGGTTCCAGGTGTCTGCCTGGCAAGCTCAAGATCCTATGTTCAATCCCCCATACCACATGCCACAATGCCAGGTATTGTGGCTCACACCTGTAATCCCAGCACTCAGGACACAGAGGCAGGAGGAAAGCTGCAAGTTTGAGAGTAGCCTGGGCTATATAGTGAGTTCAGGGCCAGCCTGACCTACAAAGCGAGACCCTGTCTCAAAAAAAAAAAAAAACCCCAAAACCAAAAAACCCAAAATATTCAATGAAGAAAAATTACATCTTTACTGAACATGCAGATATTTCTTTCTTGTTATTCTCTAAATGATACATTATTAACAAGTATTCCAGCTAATATTTAGTAACAATTTTTTTCCATAGCACTTATATAGGATACTGTAAGTAGTCCAGAGATGATTTTAAGTATATATGGAATACACATAGGTTTTATGCAAATTTTCTGCCATTTTATACAACAGATGTATAAGTCCTCAGAATTTTGAATGTCTGGTGGTTAGGGTATCACCAGTCTCTCCTGCATACCAAAGGATAGCTATAGTACATAGATATGGTTGCTGTTAACTTTTAGTGAAGTATTGCATTTGGGAAGTATGAGAAAACCACCTTGTGATTTTCTGAGGTTGTTATGTTGCTTTGTTTCTGGTTGGTTTTTTTTTTTTTTTTTCTAGATGAGGGCTTCTCTATGTAGTTCAAACTGGCCTTGAACTCACTGTGTAGTCCAGGCTGGTCTCCAGCTCATGGTAGTCCTTCTGCTTCTTCCTCCAGAGTGCTGAGATGACAGACACATGCCACCGTGCTTGTCCTGGAAGGATCTTGAGGGAGTGATGCATTAGCCTAGCAAGGGTACTAGTTAGAAATGAAGATTCCCAGGGCCCAGCTAGAAATCTCAGGGTAATTGATGCAGAAGCTAAATTTGAAAAAGCTTCCTTAAACAAGCTGGCTTGTTTATCCCCGTGTACGAAAGCACAAACTTCCTTACTCATTTCACCCCTGAGTCCAGAGCCTTTCCCTTCTCTCAGGATTCCACATGCTCACCTGGTCCCCTTGCAGCAGGTCTACTTGAGGCAAAATGTTTCTTCTTGAACTTTTTGTGAAAAACATTGTTTCTTGGCTGTGGACCTTAGTGGTTCCAGCACCTTCCTTGCAAGCACAAGGCACAGAGTTAATCTCAGGTAATCACATACAACAATGCCAGGTGTGGAGATTCACAGTCACAAGCAATCAGTGCCAGGTACTACAGTGCCAGGTGTGTTGGCTCACACCTGTAATCCTAGCACTCAGGAGGGAGAAGCAGGAGGGTTGCTGTGAGTTTGAGGCTGGCCTGGGCTACATAGTGAGCTCAGGGCCAGTCTGAACTACAAAGTGAGCCCCTGTCTATAAAAACAAAACAAACAAAAAACCCCATTATTTTTTAATAATTTAAAGTGAGTGTCTATTTAGTAAATATATTTGGAAATTTAGATTTGTCTATACTTTCACCAACTAGGATGTTAAAGTTTTCGTTTTATACATTCATTGGCTAATTTAGAAATTCAAGAGAATAATGTCTAAATATTAAATCATACAGTGAGTACTGATTCCTACAAGTGTAGCTCATACTACCTGAGCTTGTGTGTGGTCAACATGTAAGTAACCATATTCATCGCAAGGTATTACTGGTGGTAGTCCTTCTGGTTGTATGCATTGGAGTGAGTTTTGGATCCCTTCTGTCTTCCAGATCCTTTTAAGATGCAACATGATGATAGTCTGGCAGATCTACTCTTTTTCTCCAGTGGAACAGCAAATGCTCCAGCGTTTGTGGGGCAAAATGATCCCCAGGAGGACAATTATGGTATAGCTTCTCCAAACATATTTATTCTATAGAGAAGAAAAATAATGTTTCTTAGATTGATTGTTTGAGACCCATATATAACCAAAGACACTTCAAACAATGCTTATAATATTGTATTTATGAACAATTTGGATTGTATATTTCATGTTTACTTTTCTGTGGACTTCAGATCTCTTGGAAGAAGGATATTAAATGAATTTACTGCTAATACTATCCATCTGACCTCCTGATACCCCCCTCTCCCAGTACTGGGGATTGAGCTTACTACCTTGTGCCTATAAGGCAGATGGTGGTGACACTGAGCTAAGTCCCCAGCCCTCTCCTGATTTTTTGTTTGTTTGTTTGTTTGTTTTTGTTTTTTGAGACAGAATCTTGCTTTGTAGTTCAGGCTGGCCTTGAGCTCAGCCTCCAACTCACATCACAGCAATCCTCCTGCCTCTGCCTCCCAAGTGCTGGGATTACAGTCATGAGCCACCATGCCTGGCACTGTGGTATGTGGTACTGGTTGCTGCTGGGCGTGAGTCTCCACACCCAGTATTGTATATGGTTACCGGGGGATCAAACCCGGGCCCTTGTGCTTGCAAGACAGGCACCAGAACCACTGAGCTAAATCCCTGGCCCTCTCCTGATATTTTTATGTTGTTGGTGCTGACTGTTCTTTGAGCTCACTAGCTAGTGAATGATCCTTTGTACTGCCTTCTTCCTTGTAACGATTTTCTTCGTTTTTGCTTCCTCTGCTTTCAACCCAGTTGTCTCCTAATTAGCCTTCCTCTTCCCTTTTCTTCTGTGGGTGTATATATTTTGTTTTTGTTTTTTGAGAAAGGGTCTCACTGTGTAGTTCAGGCTGGCCTTGAACTTGAGTGATTCTCCTGCCTCAGCTCATATGCAGTGTACTTTTATTAAATAGGTCTCTTAGTACCAAAGTTTGCTGGCATCTTTATTTGCCCAGTGTTCTCAGTCTGTGGGATTGACTTCCCTCTTTCTGCAGTCACTTCACCTGAGACCTTCTATGGTAATCTGGTCCATCTGATTTTTCTGAACTCTTATAGCACTTACTCCATTACATAATAGTATAGTATACAGTTACTTGGTACATGTTTAACCTGCCTATATGGTAGTAATTTTAGCTGAAATGTAAAAATCTTGCCACAGATGGTAGCAATGTATCTATATCACCACTACTTAGGAGGCTGAGGCAGGAGGATCACACAAGCCCAGGAATTCCAGGCCATTCTGAGCAACATAGCATGACTATTCCTAAAAAAATGTCATGATCTTAATATCCAGGACTAGCTGATATTAAATCTAAGGTGTGTGGCATAGAATGGCGTAATAATATTCCCCTCATGGTTGTCTAGTTGTTAATAATTTATGAAGCGTTTTACAGAGGGAGGTGTTAATCTCACTTTACAGATGTATTAAGGCTCATAGTTCCGGGCTGGGGATTTAGCTCCTGGTTTTGGCGCCTGTCTTGCAAGCACAAGGACCCAGGTTAAATCCCCGGTGACCACATACAATACTGGGCGTGAGCTGTGGTATTGCTGGCATTTGGTCTTGGATATTTTCAGTTTTTTTCCCTTAGTATTGGGAATTGAGCCTTGAACATGCCGGGTAACCAACCCCTCTATCACAGAGCTGCATACCCAGCTCTTCCTTTCTTTTGAAAATTTTATTTATTTAAAATAATTAATGGCAAAGCTAAATGTGGCTACACATGCCCTGTAATCTCAGCACTTAGGAAGCTAAGGCAGGAGGATAACTGCAGTCCTGAGGCCAGCCTGGGCTATATACTAAGTTCAAGGCCAGCCTGAACTACACAGTGAGACCTTGTTTAAAATTTTTTTTTTTTTTTTTTGAGACAGGGTCTTGCTTTGTAGTTCAGGCAAGCCTAGAATTCACAGCAATCCTCCTGCCTCTGCCTCTGCCTCCCAAGTGCTAGAATTACAGGCATGAGCCACCATGCCCGGCACTATGGTACGTGGTACTGATTGCTGGTGGGCGTGAGTCTCCACACCTGGCGTTGTTGTATGTGGTTACTGGGGATCGAACCCGGGCCCCTATACTTGCAAGGCAGGCATCCCGCCCTTAAAATTTTGTTTAAAAGCCTGGGTTTTAGCCCAGTGGCACTGTGCCTGCCTCATAAGCACAAGGTCCTGAGTTCAATACCTGGTAATAGGAAAAAAATCTAAAAAACAAAAACACCATATTAATTAATTGAAGTCCTAGAGATTGAAGCCAGGACCTTTGTACAGCTACATTCTCAACCCTGAGTTTCTTAAATTGCTGTAACTGGGCTCAGACTTGTGATCCTTCTGCTTAAGCCTTAGAAAGTGTTGGGATTATAGTCTACAACCAATATGTCACCTTTTTTGTTTGTTTAGTTTTCATCATTTTGAGACAGTTTGAGTAAATTAGCAACACTCTGGCTTCAGCCTTCTAAATGACTAGGATTATAGCTATACACTAGTATGCCCACCTTATTTTGGATAATGTATCAAATTGCTTTTTTCCTGTTTTTTACATCTCAATATTAGGTGTGCCTTCCTGTGACACATGTGTTCCTGCCACTATTACACCTCAGGAATGGTCTGTGCCAGCCCCACACTCTGCACAGTCAGAATCCTTTGTTTCCCCAGAGGACTTTAGGGAACTTCGACAGCCGGCCACAGGTGAAGTACTTAACTCTTGTTGTCAGTTAAGGGTTACAGTATCTGTGCTCACTAAATCATCAGACACACTTTTAGTATCTTACAGAAGACACATAAAATTTTCAGAACTATCACATTTTCATGCTTATATTAGGTACAGCTGAGGGAATTAAATTGTAGTAGGACTGATAGTTGGGGTTAAGGAGCTGTAAGGAAAAGAAACTTAATATGGTCCATTTTTCAAGATAAGATAGTTAACTTCTGAGTGAAAAAATAACTGAAAGTTTTATAATTGCCTAATAGTTTGTGTGTTTGGACAGTCTCTGGGAAGGGGGACTTTGAGGGGTGGGAATAAAAAAAAAAGAAGAAAGTGTTGGTAGGCCAGCTGTCATGATGCAAGCCTATAATACCAGTACTTGGGAGGCTGAGGCAGGATGATTACCACGAGTTGGTGGCTAGCATGGGGTACATAGTGAGTCAAGGTCAGCCTGAATTAGAGGAAGGTCCTGTCTTTAAAAAAAAAACTAAAAAGAAAAGAAAGAAAAAAAACAGAACCCTGATACAGAAGATAGGCATGAATATACTTAGTGCAGTGTGGTCCAAGGTTGTCTGAAACATCAGCTTCTCAGAAAAATCCCAAAGTAAAGGATAGACAGTATGGTAGGGAACTGGGGGAACTCATAGGTCTCCTTTGGGAAGATTGCCCTCCCATAGTTTCAGCCATTAAAAAACAATTGGGTAAGGACCTGCATATGAAGATTGTAAACTGTTTTCTGTGACTGCTCTGTGTGTGTGATCCTGTGTGACATCCAGGCTTGCAAGACTGTATAGAAGCTTATTTTTGTTGTTCTTCCTACCTCTGGAGTCCTTGTGGGGAGGTGTGTGGATAAGTGAAACCATTTCTCACAGAAGCAAAGAAAATCCCTTCGTAATTTAAGACAGATTTAGAACTCTGCTGTTTTTTTCTTGATAAGGATGGCTACTGACCAGATGTCTCACAGGTTTCCGTCTCACTATTGATTATGTGTATTTTCACTGCTTTGCCTTTTCTGCTACACCACTTGTTCTCTCAGATCACATATTTTGTTCTTCTGAGTGTTGGTGTTATCAAAGAGCGGGCAGCGTACATTAACCCAGTTGCTTCTTAGTAGTGTTTTGTGGCCACAAAAGCCAGATACTCTTGTGACCTTCCAAAGTAAGGTTTGAATCCTCAACTATGAATGGAAATCTAAATATTTGTTTACAGTTTTGATGTTTATTTCCTTTAGAGCTGGCCGAGGAGATAGAAGTCACATCAGAAAAGCAACCACAGACAAAAACATTGGATATAATGACAGGACAGAAGGCAGCTGACATGGCACCATCTAGAGAAACAGAGGTGGCTCTGGCCCAGGCTGTGGCACCAGCCACAGAAACAAAAGTGGCATTGGCTACAAATACAGAACAACCTACCAAACTGGATGTGGCACAAGCCCAGGACTCATGGCCATCCATTGAATCAGTTACATCCCTGGCCAATGACGTGACACCACCCATAGAAACAGAGGCTGCTCTAGAGAATCCTGTCATACAGCACGCAGAGATAGATACATCTTCAGCCACGGATGTCGTGCTGCCCACAGAACCGGAAGTGACCCCAAGCAAGAATGTGACAGGGAGAGCACCAGTTGCACCACAGGACCTGGACCCTCAGCGTACCATGGTTCCACTCACAGATACAGAGATCACGCCAGCCAAGGGTGTGGTATCACTCTCAGAAAGAGAGGCAGAACTGGCGAAGGACATTGTATTGTCCACGGAAGTATCTCCAGCCAAGGAGATGGCGTTGTCCTCAGAATCAGAGGTGACCCTGGCAAGGGATGTGGCCCTGCCCCCAGAAGCTCCAGTGGTTTTGACTGAGGATGTGGCTCTGCCCTTGGGAACAGAGGAGGCTTCAGTGAAGGGTGTAGTTTCACCCCTAGAAACAGAGATGGGCCTGGGCAAGAATACAGCTCTCCTTCAAAAAATGGAAGTGACACCAAGCGAGGATATGGCCACACCCCAAGAAATAGAGGTAGCCTTGGGCAAAGATGTAGTTCTGCCGCTAGACACAAAGTTGGCCCAGGTAAAGGATTTGACTCCACTCCTAGAAAAAGATGCAGCACAGCCTGTACAAACAAAGGTGGCCCTGGCTAAGGATGCAGAGCTGCCCTCTGGCACAGATGTGATCCTGGCCGACAATGTGACTCCGGCCAAGGATGTCATACCACCCTTAGAAACAGAAGTGGCACCAATTCTGAAAGACATAGAGATGGCACAGAGCCAGGAAACGCTAAGTGAAGATCCCCAGCTAGAGTCCCTGCGGAGTGAAGAACAGTCACTTGCATCTCCTGGCCTGATTTCACCAGGTACGGGTCTCTGCTTACTTACTTACTTACTATTTCTGAAAATCCATTGTCCCGAGGACTAGGGGGCAGATGTCATGTCAGATAAGATGAAGGCAAGCCTGCTCTGCTGTCTTAAGTCTGTTCATGTTTCTACTTTTTTTTTGGTGGTACCAGGGATCAAACTCAGGCCCTTATGCTTCCGGTGCAGGTGAGGTACCACTTGAGTTAAATCACCAGGCTGTGTTCCTCCACCTCACTTTGACAGCACTTCCCTACATTTCCCCTCCTCCAACTCCAGCATCTTGTCCATCCTTGTTCTCTGCTGATCTTGGTTTTCCTCCAGATTATTGAAGCAATAAAATAGAACATCCACAAACTTCTGTTAACCCAATCTAACAAGTGACTTATATCTGTAATCAGAGACCCTACCTTCTTTCCTGTTTTCATAAGCCAGCTGTTCATACTGCTAATCAAGGCCAACCTTTTCCCTCACTTGGCACTAGTTTCTGCCTCTTCTTTCCTAATCATGTATGTTACCCAATCCATTACTCTCTTTTCTGGCACTCACCTATTTAATGCCTGCTCATTTGGGTCATTCCTACTAATTTATAAATATTTGTGATTTTTTCCTATCTCAAAAGTAAAGTCCAGGGCTGGGGATATAGCTCAGTGGTTCTGGCGCCTGTCTTGCAAGCGCAAGGGCCTGGGTTCGATCCCCGGTAACCACATAACAACACTGGGCATGGAGACTCACCCCAGCAGCAACCAGTACCACATACCACAGTGCC
>PVIR01024644.1:0-25713 GCA_004026965.1 Petromus typicus | reverse complement strand
TAAATGAGTCCTAGCATTGTATGTTATATATTGTGAAATAGAAAATGCTCAATGTAAATAGGGTGAAGGGGGAAAATGTTGAGATTGTAACAAAAAAGTAAGGAAACAAATTTTATGTATATGGGGGGGTGGTAGGGTGGGTAGGGCTATGGGAAAAAATGAGAATTAAGTTGTGTCTTATACTGGTACAAATCCCCATAATGGAGTGCAATCATGATGTGTATATTTAATGTACCAATAAAGATAATAATAAAAAAAAAAAAGAATAAGATGTTGTTGGTGCCCCTACTCTTAAAGATAAGTGGAAAGCTGTTATGATGGTGCAGACGTGTATTACAGGGATTTGGGAGCCTCAAGCAATGCCAGCCCAGGCCACATAGGAAGACCTTTTCTCAAAAAAAAGAAAAGATGAAGATATACTGATAGAAGGCACCTGTGTAGTGAGTGACATGCTAGATGAAATATCCTAGCAGTTTTCCTAGAACAATCTTCAAGAACATCTAAAAATAATATATTGATGAGGTGATTATATAAGATAATTAGATATATTTTTCAGTTTGTACATTGACTTTAAGTCATTTGCAGATGGTTTTCCAATAATTATAAAAGAATATTTTGTCTTCTTGGATGCATAAGCACCTGCTCTAACAATTGGGACATTGTAGAATTTATTAAGAAGGCTGTAATTATCTTAAAAAAACAAATACCCACTTATGGTAGTATATAATTGTGACAGCACTGTGAGCCCAGCATGGGCAAGATAGCAAGACCTTGTCTCTAAAAAATAAAAAGGACTGGAGCTATATCTCATTGTGAAGACCCTAGGTTCATGCCTAGTAACACTGAAAGAAAATTAATAACCAAAAATACTAACTGCTGCAGTTTTTAGAAACCTAGTAAGTATCTATCAGATTGACCATGGCAGTGGGACATGCCTGTAATCCAAGGTGTTCAGGAAGTTGTAGGAGGAGAATGAAAAGATTAAGGCCACCCTGGGCAACCCGGAGACCCTGTCCCCACGCCACCCCTAATCTGTTAAGATCAATTTCTTTGTCTGCTAAACAAATGGAATCTTATTCCCATATAATTTATGTCCAAGGCTTCATTTCTGTAGGATAAGATTGCATAAGATAGAATTATAATTAAGTTTACTAAAGTATGCCGTATTATTTTCCAATATGGTAATACAAATTTTAGTTCTGTAAATCTATAGGTTTCTGGTTTCTTTTATGGGTGTCTACCCTTAAAGAAGTCAGAATTTAAAACTTGTCTACCTGATGGAATGATACCAAGTTATTTTGATGTCTCTGAAAACTAGTGAGAGTGCAACTTTTCATGTTTCTAGTTTACAGCTTTCAAGATCTCTCTGTTCAGAAATTCTTTTCTATCTTTCCAAAATTATTCCTCTGTGGTCTGTCTTCCTCTTTCTTCCGCTCTTCACCCCCTGTATACCAGGCAGACGCTCTACTACTGAATTGTAGCTTCAGTCCTTTCTAGTTTTGCGAAAGTCTCTGTTTCCTAGGCTGATCTCGAATTTGAGCTCCTCTTGCCTTGGTCTTTGGAGTAATGGGTTACAGGAGTGCATCATCACACCTGACTCATCCTGTACTCCTTTATGATGTTATTTAACTTGTTTTATTTTTATATATATTTGAAAAACCAGAAGTTAACCTTAAAGGCTTGATGACATAGGGGTTTCAATTTCTGGAGTCCAGAGTCAAAGAGTACTTTGTAGGTCGTGCTGGTACTTCATATGAAATCATAGCAGGAAGATACAGTACATGGGTATTTCACCCGCTCTTAGAAGTAGTATTGAATTTGTGGCATTTACTTGGGTTGTTACATAATAAAATTTTGATCTAATATTCCTCTGTTCTTGGTAAGTCAGAATGTATTTTCCTTATGTTTATTAGCTGGAGTTATTTACACAACTGATTGCTTCATCAACTATTGCTGTGTGCTTATCCTGAGATACAGTTGTTACAGGAAAGACAGGATAGGTGATTTTTCTCTTTAATTTGTCAGGGCTCAGTAACCTAGTTAACTCCAGGAATGTCCAAAAGAGTGTCAGTACTGAAGATTTGAATATCATTGGTCTAGTTTTTATTTGGTTTTTTGTTTGTTTGTTTTTAAAGCTGTCTTCTCAAATGGAAAATTTGGTTTAGATTATCTAGTTTATACCTGGAGCAGAAAGCTCTCCTCGATGCCCAGTGTTGCATTGTTTCACTTTAGGAAAAGCTAGTGTCTTTTTAATTTTAATGAGAATGTCAGCTCATTTTTTCTCACTCTCATTCTTTTTAATTTTAGACTTCCTCTTTATTTTCTACACATTGATTGCTGATTATTTTATTTTTTGAGAGAAGATTTTTCTATGTAGTTCAGGCTGGCCGTGAATTCACTATGTAGCCCAGGCTGATTTCAACTACACATCCTTCTGCCTCAGCCTCCTGAGTGATGGGACTATAATAAGCATGGACCACTACGCGCAGCTCACTCTTATTTCTTAACGTGTTTATTGATCATTTGCTTTTTCCCTTCAATTAATTATCCTTTTACACTTTCTGTTAATCTTTGCCTTCTTTTCATGATCATCTTTTAAAAAATTTTTTTTGGAGACAGGGTCTTGCTATATAGTTCAGTCTAGCCTTCAATTCACTGTGTAGCTCAGGCTGGCCTAAACTCCAGGTGAAGATACTGCCTCAGCCTCCCACTTCTGGGAAGTCCCAAATATACACTATCACAGTCAGTGGATTGCTCTTGATTTTTATTTCTTGCAATTTCCCCCTTTGATTCATAAATTTTGAAAGAAAATATTTAATATATATTTTAATCAGTACATGTTTGCAGTATAGGATTACATTCATTATTGTAATTCATAATTTGCTTTAATATTTTAGTTATTCTTTTGAAAGAGATTTTTATAGATGTAAAGATTCTTTAGTACAGATATCCTATATAACATGGCTGTTAGTGTTATTAAATATTACCCTCTTTTTCTGTTTTGTTTTTACATATATAATCTATATAAAATAAATATTATGCTTCATAATGACATGAAATCACATGTCTTTATCGGGATGGCCCCTCTAAACCCATTAAAAAGATCCAAATAACTGGTATTCATAGATGACAAATAGAAAAACCTTGTTAAACAAATAGTATGGCTTATCCTAGGTCTGCAAAAGCAGAATTTAAAAATACTGAGTTATGTAGTTCGTTGACAAATAAATACAGTAATTGCTGCAAGGTTATATATCAGTATCTTCATATTCTTAGAAATTTGAATGATACATTTATTTTCTTTGTGTAATAATTGATTTTATTTCTCTTACTTTGGACAGACACTTGGCATTTCTCCTGATGAAAAATTTGTTATTACAACAACAAATAGGAAAGAAATTACTTGTGATAATTTTGGTAAGTAAACAGTGCTAGAAAGGTAGTGGTTTTATATTTAATATGTAATTATAGGGCAATAACTTATTATGTAGGAATGTATCTAAATGTATTGAGCAAAGACCTTTTCTCAAAGTAAAATTTTGAAGGGCTGTATATAAGCTTGGGAATAGATCTCTTGACTAGCACAAAGCCCTGGGTTTAATCCCCTGCTACTACTTCTACTACCAAAAAAAAAAAGAAAGAAAGAAAAATCAAAACAAAACAAAAAGAATTGAGTGGTTCAGATAGAAGTGTTCTTCAGTAGAAGTGTTCATCCTTGTTCCATTTAATTTAACAAAATACAACTGAATGTATAGATCCATTGAATGCTAGCCTGTACCATTGTTAAAAGATATTTCATGGGTAAAATTTGCATCCTCAAAATTGCAAGTGCGTTGGATTTCTGATGATAATCTAGCACTTAAAAATTTTAATTCGTGATTCAGATGAAACTGTTAAAGATGGAGTGACTTTATACCTGCTGCAGTCCGTCAATCAGTTACTGCTATCAGCAACAAAAGAGAGAATCGACTTCCTACCTCACTATGATACACTGGTTAAGAGTGGCATGTATGAATATTATGCAAGTGAAGGGCAGAATCCTTTGCGTAAGTAATACAGTTGTACTGTTTGGCAGACTTATTCTTCTTTGTCCCCACTCACATGTCCCATTGCTTCACATTTTAGAAATCCTCTCTGGTTTATTAAAGACTATCATTTTGCAATAGTGGGATTGAACACAGGGATAGGGCAAGTACTATATCACTGAGCTATATTCACAACTGTTACGGAGACCATGACTGCTCATTTTAAGCTTCTTTTCTCAACTTGATTATAGTTTACTTCTTTTTTGAACTGAAGTCATCTTCAGAGTAAAAATACTCCTTAAAAGCTAAAACTTCTAGTCAAACTTATTCTTTGTGAACACAGAGATAATCTATGTGTGTTCCCATCTCAGGCACATTTTTGTCTCCTGACTTACTGTTCCTGGCTTTCTATAAACCTCTCTCCCAGTTAAAATTAAAAAGTAATTTTTACCTTGTATTTTGTTGTGTTTTGTGAGATAGTATCTCACTATGTAGCCCAGGCTGGTCTTGAGTGTGTGATCTTCCTGTCCCAGTCTCTGAATTATTGGAATTAATAGCGTGTGTCACCACACCCAGCTACCTTGCAATTTTTATTGATTAATTAGTTTTTGTAGTACTGGGTTCAAACCCAAGGACTTCCGTATGGTTTTTTTGTTTTGTTTTGTTTTGTTTTGTTTTTGAGACAGGGTCTCACTTTGTAGTTCAGGCTGGCCCTGAGCTCACTATGTAGCCCAGGTGAGCCTGGAACTCATAGCAATCCTCCTGCCTCTGCCTCCTGAGTGCTGGGATTATAGGGTCAGCCACCATACCGTGCATTGTGGTATGTGGTACTGATTGCTGGTGGGCATGAGTCACCATGCCCAGCTTTTGTTGTTTGTGGTTACTGGGGATGGAAGTAGGGACCTTGAGTTTGCAAGGCAGGAGCTAGAACCACTGAACTAGATCCCTAGCTCAGGGCTTCTGTATGTTGGGCAAGTACTCTAGCTCTGAGGTGCACCCCTCTTCTACTTTGCAAAGTTATAAACTGAGTTGTACAAGTGTGTATTGTTTTCTTCATGCCTTGTCATTTTCTTCTACCTTTACTACTTTCCCTTTTCTGTCCTGCATCTTGACTGGGGGTGGCAAAGCTATGGAATGCATGCCACAGCCCGCTGTTATTATTGAAAGCTCTAAAAGGTTTGCTGTCACTGATAGTCTTATTTTCTTGTGATCTTTATAAAACAGTTGATTTACCAGACTCTTTCTCTGGATGCTTTTAGAGTTCCTAATGCAGTAGTACTTAAATGTTCATTATGTACTTTTTTTTAAAAATTGTTTTTTTCTCAGCTGGATATGGTGACACATGAATATTATCCCAGCACTCTGGAAGCTGAGGTAGGAGGATTGCAAGTTTGAGTCTACCTTGGGCAACTTAGTGACTTGTAAGACCTTTTCTAAGAATAAAAAAATTTTAAGAGGCTGGGAATGTAGTTTAGTGTATGTGAAGTCCCTGAGGTCCATCCTCTGGGCTGAAAAAGAAAATCTCATATGCACATTATTTATTATTTATAGGAATTAAAAAAAATAGAATAAAATACACACATTACTACCTATATGTAACCACTGCTAACACTTTGGATCTTTTTGTGCTATTTGATTTTTTAAAATAGATTTATATGATTCATACTTCTTTAATATACTTTGAAAATAAAATTAGCATCTTTATGTATCTATATTTATTTTAGGTAATATTTGAACAGTCTTCCATTAGCTATTGATTGAAGTATATCAGGGCTTGGCCTTTGTTCCTTTATCTTCTCTCTTATATCCAATCCAGTAAGATTTGGTGATCCAGTCTTACTGCTCTAAGAGTGTTCCCTGTCACCACCCTTGTTCAATATAGTTCTGGAAACACTAGCCAGAGCAATTAGACAAGAGAAAGAAATAGAAAGAGTAAGGATAAAAGGAGGAAGTTTCATTATTATTACTGGCAGATGGTGTGCTATTCCACATAGAAGACCTCAAGAACTGCACCAAAAGACTTAGATTTGATAACCAAATTCAGTGGTGTAGCCAGATACAAATTCAACCCTAAAAAACAATAGCCTTCATATATACAAATAGCAAACTCACTCAGAAATCAGAGAAACAGTCCTTTTCACAATAGCAGCCAAAAAAATGAAATACCTAAGAATCAGTCTAATGAAGGAAGTAAAAGACTGTACATTGAAAACTACCGTACTCTGAAAAAGGAGTTGAAGAAGATATCAGAAAATGGAAAGACACCCCTTACTCTTGGACAAGAAGAATAGTGTGAAAATGACCATACTTCCAAAAATTGTTATATAGATTCAGTGTAATTCCCAGCAGTATAACTCACAGAATTAGAAAAAACGGCCCTAAAATTCATTTGGAACCAGAAGAGACCTAGAATAGTAAAGGCAGTTCTGGGCAACAAAGACAAGGTAAGGAGTGTCACAGTCCCTGAATTTAAATTATACTACAAAGCTATTGTGATAAAAACAGCAAAAAACAGACCTGAGGATCAGTGGAACAGACTAGAGTCTGCAGAAACAATTTTAAACATGTTTAGCCACCTTGTCTTTGACAAAGGAGTCAAACACCTTCACTAGAAGAAAGATAGGTTTTAATAAATGGTGCTGGAAAAACTGGCTTTCTACATGCCAAAGACTGAAACTAGACCCGTATGTTTCACTAACACTAATCTAAAATTGAAATGGATTAAAGATCTAAACATTAAAATAGAAACACTAAATCTGTTGGAAAGAGAATAGGTAGAATGCTACAAGACATAGGAGTTGGCATAGACTTCATGAACAAAACCCAGATCTCAGGGAAATACTACAAAGAATCAACAACTGGGACCTCATCTTATTAAAAATTTTTTGAATAGCAAGAGAAACCACCAACTGAGTGAAGAGACAACCCTTGGTCTTGACTATGTGGTACCTGTTTCAAGTCTCAGTGATCTTTTCTCTTGTTCTTTGCTCTTAGCAAATAGATCATAGCCTTAAGTATTATGCTTCCATCAGTGAAGCACAAAGCTTAATGCTTGGCTATCTGTAGTGTATTAAGGAAGTATCTGTTCCAGCCCCTTGTAAAACCCCTACTTCATTGAACTTAATGTGGTGTTACAGCATTAAATCTAAAACTGAGTTTTTCTTTTTCATATTTTTTCTTTATGTGAAATCTGATCATTCGGTCTTCTAGAGGCAGAAGTTCAAAGTCTTAGATTGCTTTTCTAAAATATTAGATACTGTGTTCATATTTTTTCCTTCTCTTCACTAAGACTTTTCTCTTCCCATTCCCTACATATCTTTTTTTTTTTTTTAGGTTTTTGGAGACAGGGTCTCGCTTTGTGGTTCAGGCTGGCCCTGAGCTCAGCCTCAAACTCACATCACAATCCTCCTGCCTCTGCCTCCCGAGTGCTGGGATTACAACCTACATATCTTTTTTTTTGCATTTTTCTGGAGTTATTGCCTATAAACAGAATATGCATTTGATTTGTGGTAATATTATGTAATTAGAGTGTAAACATAGTCATCTGTAGGTATTCAAACTGATTGGAAATGCTTGTTGGAGTGCTACTATATGGATTAATTATAACTTTAGTTGGGTTACACATCTATAGAATTAAGACATGAATTTGATGTTTCCCTTTTAAAATAAAGGACTAAAAATGGAATATAGTTTAAGTAGTGGTCTTGAAGAAAGGAGAATGTAAGTTAGTACTGAGCCAGTGGTGAATATTAAGTTCACAGTGCGGTAGGGAATCAGTAGTACTTATGAAGATGTGTTCTGCCATTTGGTAAGGTTCTCTTGGTCTTTAAAATTTTTTATCTAGATTAGCACTTAAGACACTTTCACAATTATATATATTTGCCTGTGTGTCTGTAAGTGCGCACGTTTGATTAGTGCATGAAGTAGTTACATACTCCAGACTACTGTTAGACTATCTGGTTATGGTCTTCTATTTGTCGTGTGTGTGTCTGTGATTAAAGTCCTTGAATGAGTAATCCTGGCTGGCTGACTCATGCTATCCAATGCTATACAGCTCCTAGTTGACAACTGCTTTTTTATACTGGTTGTGATTGGTGATGGTACCTGTATTGTGTATTGTATCATTAGTATCAGGATAATACTTTAATTTTAGTTCTTTGGGAATTAAGAATGGTGGCTTTGAGGTACTTTACATTTTCTTCTACCTTGAACTTATATATGAAGTATTTGGGAGGGAAAAGTTAAGCAGTAATGTTTTCTTAATCTCTTCCAGCATTTGCTCTTGCGGAATTAATTGACAATTCATTGTCTGCAACTTCTCGTAATGTTGGTATTAGAAGAATACAGATCAAATTGGTAAGAAAATAATATGTAAGGAAATTTAATTTTTCTAAGATTAATATAAATTGATCAGAGAAAAATTAGGAAATAAAAGTATAAATAATTATCTAATGTCTCTTCATCTATTGTTAAAATTTTTTTTTACTGGCCCTCTCCCCTGTCCCCCAGCCCCTGGCCACCACTGCAGCATTGAGGACTGAAACCAGGGCCTACTGAAACCAGGGCCTTTGCACTAAGCTATGTCCCGAGTCCTATCTTATTTGTATTTTGAGACAGGCTTGAACTTGTTATCCTCCTGCCTCGGCCACCTAATCTGGGATTACAGGTGCACCCCACCACACCTGGCTTCACACATCCTTTTTCTGTACATGTATGTATACATGTATGTGTACTTTTTTGTTTGTAATCTTAACTGCGCATTGAACATATCTGACATACAGATATTATGCAGTGTGGTGATTATTAGATATGAATTACATAATCAGTCTAGTGTTGTGACAGGTTTTTTCTGTATTTTTGTCATTAGAAGCAGTGCTGAAACGACTATTATTTGCATGACTTTGTATAGACCTCATTATTTTCTTAAGTTCTGAGAAATTAAATTACTGATTTAAGTAATAAAGCATTCTAAGGCTTTTAGTAGATAGATTTTTATGAAGTATTTTTCAGAAAGTTGTATTATCTTATTCTAGCATCAGCAGTGTCTAAGTTAGTCTGTTGAATCATACTTGACCCTTCATGTTTGAAATACTGATTTTTTTTCTATCTTTTGAACTTACTTTGTCCCGTAGCTTTTTGATGAAACACAAGGAAAACCTGCGGTTGCAGTTATGGATAATGGAAGAGGAATGACCTCTAAGCAGCTTAACAACTGGGCCGTGTATAGGTTGTCAAAATTTACAAGGCAAGGTGACTTTGAAAGGTTAGAGAATATTATTATTTTATGAATAGCTATGATTTTTAAAAGGATAAAAATTCCAGTGTGATGTTTGATATAGGTGATACATTGGAGATTTTGCTGTTAATAGCATAGTTAGTTGGATTGTCCTCTTGTAGCATTTTTATGATCAGTACTTAGAAATGGAGCATCTTTATTGTGCCTTTTCATTGAAAGGTTCTTTTTGCATTTCCAGCGGCACCTAGTTCTGTTGCTATGTTGAGTACCTTAGCAGTTTCCTCGCTTCTGTACTGATGTGTGATTAAAAACTGTGTAGTTTCTGGAGTAAAACAGTTTTAATGGGGGCTGAGATCATTTCATGTCACCTACAAAATGTGGTTCTTTGTTGTATTTTTCTACTTTGAGGGCTGTTTTCAAAATATCAGTTATTAAGGAATAGAATTCAGTCATGAGTTTTATAACATAATGCTTATAGAAAATATTCTGAGGGATCATAGGGAAAACAAAATATGCTAAAATCTGTCAAGGATAGATTTATAGGTTTAAAACTGTACAGTATTAGCAGAACTGTGGCAAGAAAAACTTTGACTTATGAGTCTTTGTATCTTAAGATGTGTACTTCAGGTAGTGTTTATAGGAAGAATCTGTTGGCATTCTTGCTTAGTACTTAGAGTTCATAACCTTTTTGGCTCTTTTCTCTGTCAAGTCACATGTTTAAAATTCAACCTCAGTAACATGTTAAATTAATAAAACTATATTAATGTATTATTAGTGCATATACCTTCTCAATTGTAATTTCACCACCATTAGGATTTTCATCAGATTTCACATGCAGTGCATCTTTGTTGGGGACAGCCAAGGTGCTCGCAATCAAATCCAGGGTCTCATATAAACATTACCATCGAGCTCAGCCCTGTCTCTTCCAGTGCCTTTCTGAGTGGCAATACAGAGAACAGAGCCCTGTAATGTTTGACCTGGTTTGATTGCTAGCCTCACCTCCTACTAGTTTTATGACATTGGTCAAGTACTTTACTTCTTTGTGCCTCGATTTACCCACTTGTGAAATGCAGACAGTGCCCCAGAGGTTTTGTAAAAACAGTTAGGACATGTAAGCCCTTAGGTCAGAGCCCATCGTATACTAAACAGTTAGGTAGGGCAAGCTGTCTTACTGGTTTCTTCATTCCTGACCCCAGAGAACTTAGGAACCTCGCATTTGCTAGGCAGGTGAGGTGCAGCTGGGCTGTATCTCTGGCCCCTTGAAATCTTCTTAAAAATTGTGCTGGAATAAAATTTGTGATTTAACCACTTTAAAATGTATAGCACAGTAGCATTAATTACATTTGTAGTATTTTACAAACATTATATATTATTTCCAAAAATGTTTTCCTTTCCACACATAAATTAAGTCTGTGCTTACAAATGCTAACTCCCCTTTCTCCCTACTTCCAGCTCCTGGGAACCACAGTACTACTTTTTGTCTCAGTGACTTGCCCTTTTCTTGGCAACACCTTTTTTTGTCTGTCCTGTGTCTGATTTCTCTCTCATGATCTCTGTAAGGGTCACCGCTGTTGCTGTGCACAGCATATATCACTCCCTTCTCCAGGTGAACCATTGTCCCTATAACAGCCATGCTGCACTTAAAGACCTCTGCTCAGGTTAATGCCTCTTGTTTGTTAGAATCATGCTGTTGCAAACTTTTGACATGCAAGTATTTGAGTCCCTGAATTTACGTTTACCCTTTCTGGACTTCGTGCTCAGTTTTCTATTATAGCTGTCTATTGTCATCTTTTCCTGAAAACCTTCCTTTAACATTTTTTGAAACTGAGGTCTGCTCTTGATTTTTTTTTTTTCAGCTTTTTATGTTTAATGAAGTCAAGATCTCTTACTCCCCCCACCTTTAAGTGTGTTGTTACTAAATATAGGTTTGTAATTGACTTTTTAAGAAATTTGACTAAATATACAAAAGGTGTTGATCAGTTTTCTTCTGACTTATCTGCTTTATAATGGCAGATCCATTGTCTTTGTAGCTCAGTAGTATTGTCTGTTTTGCTTTTTTTTTTTTTTTTTTTGAGACAGGGTCTCACTTTGTAGTTCAGGCAGGCCCTGAGCTCAGCCTCAAACTCACATCACAGCAATCCTCCTGCCTCTGCCTCCCAAGTGCTGGGATTACAGGTGCGAGCCACCACGCCTGGCACTGTGGTGTGTGGTACTGAATGCTGATGGGCGTGAGTCTCCAAGCACAGTATTGTATGTGGTTACTGGGGGATCAAACCCGGGTCCTTGCGCTTGCAAGGCAGGCACCAGAACCACTGAGCTAAATCTCTGACCCCTGTTTTGCTTTTTTAATAACTAGTGAGCAGTGCTTGTGTGTTTTGTAGGGTGTGGTATGCATTTCTGTTGGAGGTGATATTGTCTCCCTCCACCCCTGCCAGTACTGGGGATTGAACCCAGGTGTGCTCTAACACTGATCTACATCTCCAGCCCTTTTCATGTTTATAACTTTTAGTCAGGGTGTAACTAAGTTGCCCAGGTTCAGACTTGTGATTCTTCTGCTATAGCTTCCCAAGGTATTATAATTAGAAGTTAGTACTACTATGACCATCTTATCTCATAGCTTGTTTTTTCATTCTTCCGTGTCACTTTTGTTTGGATGTTACAATGATGTAGATTTCTTTATTCTTTGCTTTTTGGGCTCTGTTGGTCTTCCTGGGTCTGTGGAACCACATCTATTAGTTTGAAAATATTTGCAAATATTGTCCATTATCCCCTTGTCCTAGAACTAACTGTGTTAAAACTTGAATGAATTATTTACCTTCAGTCATTCGTATTGTTTAATTTCGTTTTTATATTTTTGTTTTTTTGTTGATAAGTTATTTGACTTTGTCTTCTGTTTTATGATCCCCTCCTCAGCTATGATGTCATATCTGGTTTTCTTGTTTCAGTTTTTTTTATTTTTTAGTTTTTTAGTTTTTTGAGACAGTTCTGGCTAAGTTGTCCAACCTGACCAGAACTTATGATCCTTCTTTGTCACTCTCATGAATGTTGCTGTTGTTGCCTTTCCTTCCTCCTGGGGAGCCCCGCCATTGCCTGTACTTTGGGACTCTGCCGCGCAGCTATAGTCCCTAGGTCTTTTAAAGCTGGTCATGGTGATATATGCCTGTAATCCCAGCTGCTTGGGTGGCTGAAACAAAAAAAATCACAAATTGAAGCTTGTTTGGACAACTTCATAAGACTTTGTCTCAAAATGGGCTGAGGATTATAATTCACTGGTAGAGCCCTTACATGTGTGTACTAAGGAGGCCCTGAATTCAACCCTCAGGACTGCCAGATACAAGAACAGCAACAGCAACAAGTCTTGGTGATTCCAGCCTCAACCCAGGTGTGCTGATTTCTCCTGTTGGGAAATGCTGTCCCTCCTGACCTTCCGTAGGTTTGAAAGACCATAGTCACAGTACAGTGGAAGGCTCCTATAGCTCTTCATTTGTTGTAATGTATGGAAGTGTGAATCTCTTTTGCTCTAATTTCCATTATTTTAGGATAAATTTTAATAAGTTTTGAGGCAGAAAACAATTTTAAGGAGAAAGTTCTAGAGGCATAAGGATATTTTTTAGTCTTGTTTGCTGGAGATTTAGGAAATTCAAGAATTTAGACCTCATTTTCATTCTTAAAGTTTTTGGCTGAAGCTGGTTTGGGTTTGGGGACGACACTCAGAAAACTACCCAGTTAAATGATCCTTGGATTTTCACCTCTGCTTCTTTCACCTTTGAGTGAGAGATCTTAGCTGACTTAAGGGTCATTTTGCTAAGATTTAATAAATATGGTATAGAACTTTCCCTTGGTGTTTAGCGTTTTGTTTAAAATTGCTGCATGAGTGTACTCTTTTTTTTTAGTGATCATTCGGGTTATGTTCGTCCGGTACCAGTTCCACGCAGTTTAAATAGTGATATTTCCTATTTTGGTGTTGGGGGCAAGCAAGCTGTTTTCTTTGTTGGACAATCAGCCAGGGTGAGTAAAAAGATTTCTTATAAGTGAAAGTTGATCAGAATATCTTTGTGTTGAGTAGTTTAAGTGTTAAAAGTTTTAAAAGTACTCTTTTTTAATATTTGACAGATGATAAGTAAACCTGCAGATTCCCAAGATGTTCATGAGCTTATGCTTTCTAAAGAAGATTTTGAGAAGAAAGAAAAAAATAAGGAGGCAATATATAGTGGATACATTAGAAACAGAAAGGTACAGTGCATTTTAATTTGAAATTAAATTTATTTGGGGCCAGGGATTTAGCTCATTGGCACCATGCTTGCCTCACAAGCTAAAGGTCCTGAGTTTGATTCTTATAACCAAAAAAAAAAGAGGGCCGGGGACTTAGCTCATTGGTTCTGGCACCTGTCTTGCAAGTGCAAGGGCCCGGTTCGATCCCCCAGTAGCCACATACAGTACCACATACCACAGTGCCGGGCATGATGGCTCACGCCTGTAATCCCAGCACTCGGGAGGCAGAGGCAGGAGGATTGCTGTGATGTGAGTTGGAGGCTGAGCTCAGGGTCAGCCTGAACTACAAAGCGAGACCCTGTCTGAAAAAAAAAAAAAAAGATAATGCCATAAATATCTTTATATAGTATTTTTTCTTGAATTACAGACTTTGAAAAATGGCTTTCTTTGGTTGCTCTTGTTTTGTTTTGAGGTTGAGTCTCATTTCAGATGTATTATATAGTCTGGGCTGAGTTTGAGATTCTCTTCCCAAGATTCTCTAAGCCTCCCAAGTGCTGGGATTACAGGCTTGTGCTACCATCTTGCCCTGCAGAATCACAGATTTTTAAAATAGATTATTAGAATTTTAGTATCTGTGACCATGAAGTTGAGCTTTTTAAATGTTCTTAGTATGTATTAGAAATTATTTTGCTGAAAGATTAAACTAAAAAAGGAATCACATAGATTTTCAATAGTTGCATATAGATATGTCATTATTTTCTTATTTTTTGAAAAGATGAGAAGGAAACAAAATGTTGGCAATTTAATAGGTAAAAATGGTACCTTTTATTTCACTACTAGTCAGCTGAACTTTTTCCCCATGTTTATTAGCCACTTATATTTTCTCTAAACTTAAATACTATTTCTATCCAAAAAATTTTCTTTATTTTGCTCACCCCACTTTTCTCTGCTTCAAATTTGTTGTATTTGTTAAATAAATTATATATTCTAAAAAATTTACATAATACTCCATCTTTTTCATTCTCCTGAGCCATCACAAAATCCTATAAAATGCATGGGTTATTTATTGCCTATTTTGTTCAAATAGGTGAAAATTTGAACTAGGAATTTGAGTTTGAAAACACTGTGCACTGATTGTATGAAGCCTGAATGGGGATAGGGTGTCTGGATCATGTTTTTTTCTGCAACTTTTTCGATGCTTTGTGCTTAACTTCATCCCAGAAGGCATTTCATAGATAACAGTAAGATACTTGATCTTTTTCTTTTCTAGTACAGTTCTTTCCACCTTATATATGTTGACTTTCCTTAAGTGTAATATTCTTACTTTAAAAAGTAACCAATTTCTTTGAGATAATAGTCTATAATGTTTATCCTTGTATATTTTTGTATATGTAAAAAGATATACAGTATACATGGCCAAATGTACACTCATATCTGAGTAACAATTATCCCTTACACCCTTCCCACTTCCCTGCACAAGGTCTGGGAAATCTCTGCAAGTGTTCCAGTGCCCACGATGATCTACTTCCTTTTAAACATAGTGTATTTGGGCTAAACACACGGGTCCAGCTGCCCCCTGGTTTTCTTGACCGCAGAAGGCTGGCACTGGTCCTGACACTCATTTAAGTGGTAGGTATCCCAGCTGAAAAATTTAACCCTGGAGTTAGTGCCTTCTATTTTTTTTAAGGCATTTTAAAACTTAATATTTGTCTTAACCTTTTTCTTTATGATCCTAAGATAGGTTTAGCATTGTGAAATAGGTGTTTTGATGTGTGCCAGTTTAGCTGACTAGGTGAAAAGACTCTCTTCCTTACAGTCTTCTCTCCACATTTTTCTGAAGATTGTTTCTACAGCATGTTCAAATGAATCACATTAAAATGTAATATAATAATTACTTTTATAATTTAGATGATATAATCTGTTGTATTTTATTCACTCTTGTAGCCATCTGATTCTGTTCATATTACAAATGATGATGAAAGATTTCTACATAATCTTATTTTAGAGGAGAAGGAAAAAGATAGCTTTACTGCTGTGGTTATTACAGGGGTACAACCAGAACATATACAGTACCTGAAAAATTATTTCCATCTTTGGACTCGACAATTAGCGTAAGTAATTATATTTGGTTCATGAAAATGCTGCTACTTTTTAAAGACAGAAAATATTACAGATAACACTGAAGCCTGTTAGGTATCATTTTTTTTTCACTTTAGTACAGTATCTACTATTCTGATGGAGTAAAAGGTGTTCTGTATTCATTTATTCTGTAAATATTAGAGATCACCTGAGTGTTGAGGCACTGGCTGTTTGACACCTGTTATAAAATTAAAAGTGAACTTCAGAATTTAATTTAGCTGTGTTACTGCCGTGCCCCTATTGTATGCTGCTTTTCTATAGTATGTTATAATCTTCCATATTTTTTGTCTTCCCCCATTGCATCTAATTCCTTGCTGTATCCTCAGTATCTGGAATTGCTGCCACATATACTTAATATTTAAATCATTTATTTATTCCAATAGACCTAATCAGAAGAAGATTTATGTAATGGCTTTATTTTTTCTCTATGTCTGTAAGATACATATCATTTACTGGATTGTTTGCATAATAAGCATCATCTGAATTATTAGGTTTTGTGAAATTGGTACATCTGTACCATACTCATATTTATTTTTTAAAAATTATCCTTTTTTTTTTGGTAGTGGGGATTCAGCACCTCTGCACTGGACTACATCTCTGGCCCGTTTTTGTTTTGACCCAGGGTCTCACTAAGTTCCAGTAGTCCCAGACAGAGCTCGTGACTTGCCATCCTACTGTCTCAGCCTTCCAGAGTGACTTGTGCCACCATACCCGACATCAGTGATACATTAAAGAGTTACTAGGATATAAATTTAATTATTCTTTAATTAAAATACATGAAATTTTACAAGTTTGTTTAGAGAATAATTAAAGATACATTTTAATGAATCTTAAATAATCCACCAAAATACAATTAACTTTTATTTACTTAACCTTATTTTTTAAGTAAAAGTTAAAAAATAAGGCGGCAATGATTTCTGAACTGGTGGTGTTCAGTGTAATATTGTTGAATTTAGTAGTTTTCTCTTTTGGAATGTTGAAATAAGATTTGTTTCAGTGCCATAAAAGAAAACATGAAAGTTCTAGAATATTCTTCCTCTGAGATTATTTGTAGCTAATACAGTTTGGTCTCCTTGAGCACTTTCTAGAACATCTTTGACAAGTAGAATTGTGGACTCTTGCCTTCTGATTTATATGTGTTTGACAAACTGTTTTGAGGCAATACAAAGTATGTGGGTTTGAAATTGGAAAGGCTTGGCCGAAAGCTTTCCTCCTAACCCTAGTACTATGACCTTATAATTTAGCATGCCCTTCTTGCTCCCCAGTTTTTGTGTCTATAAAATGAGATGTAATGATATCTGCATCTCAGAATTGTTTTTAACTTTGGGTTACTATATTTAAAAATCCAGCATGTAGGCTTAGCTCAGAATATGGGTCAGTGGTAGAGGATCTGCTTACCATGTGTGTGGCCCTGGGTTTGATCAGTAACACTAAAACAAGTCTGATGAATTATTTAGCACCTAGTAAATGCTATTAAATAGAGCTATACATATTTTTTGGTAGATTATACAAACTATAATTTTAGGTGAATTGAAAATAAAAGTTATTCTTCTTTTTCTAGGCATATTTATCATTACTATATTCATGGACCAAAAGGAAATGAAATACGTACCTCAAAAGAAGTTGGACCTTTCAACAACATTGATATTGAAGTAAGATTAAAACCCAATTTAAAGTGAAAAATACAAATGATTAGATTAGATAACTGTACCAGTCCCAAATGACTGAATAACAAAAATCAGGTTAAAAACTAAACAACTTCTTTTTTCTGTGTAACTGGAGTATTTCAGTTATTTGGTATACTAATAGAGTTCAATCCTAGATAGGTGTTTTGTTTTTTTTTTTTAAACTTTTGCCATTGTACTTGGTTTCTCTTATTCCTTTCCTAGTGATACAAGTTGATGTTGATTATCATGTCTTAAAAAAAGGAGAATACATGTATACATATATGTGTGTGTGTCTGCATGTCTGTATGTATGTCAGTCAGTCAAAATTTTCCTTTTAAATCTTACGAGGTTTTTTTTTTTTTTTTTTTTCCCCCTAAGACAGAGTCTTGCTTTGTAGTTCAGACTGGTCCTGAACTCACTGTGTAGCCCAGGCGAGCTACAAACTCACAGCAGTCCTCCTGCCCATCTCCTGAGTGCTGGGATTACAGGTGTGAGCCACCACGCCTGGCACTGTGATCACGGTGCTGGGTATCTAACTCGGGACCTTGAGCTTGCAGGCAGACACTGGAACCACTAAGCTAAATCCCTGACCCAGTCTTGTGAGATTTTTGAAGCATGGAACATTTGAATGTTATATGCTCAATATTCTTATTTTTTCTTTTTAATTTCTTAAATTTTTTTTTGAGACAGGACCTCGCTTTTGTAGTGCTGGCTGGCCCTGAGCTCACTGTATAGCCCAGGCAAGCCTTGAACTCACAGCAATCCTCCTGTCTCTGTCTTCCAAGTGCTAGGATTACAGGCATGAACCACCACACCTGGCTTTTCAGTATTGTTATTTATACATTAGAATTTTACTTAGAATGTTGAAACCTTGAATTAAATGTGCTCGTTACTTATCTGTCCTTTGCCTCTGATTTGATAATTTCTTTTTTTTGTTGGTAATGAAGTCTTTTTTTTCCTCTATTGAGTTTATTGCCACATTTTAGATATGTTTTATTCACATTCAGCGCTGAGAACTTAGACCTGTACATGATGTATCTTGATTCTTATTTTTTCAATTCTCCTGCCCTCTGGGGGGTTTTTTTTGGGTTTTTTTTGTACTGGGAGTTGAACACACAACCTTGGGCTTGCAAGGCAGGTGGTGGTGCCACTGAGCTAAATCCCTAGCCCTGATTTGATACTTCTTTGCTTACTTTTTAGTATTATATTCCTTATATATATATAAATATATATTCATTAAGCTAGGTGATTACTAGAAAGGTAATTTTTACTTACTCTGTTGTTAGAACTTGGCTGAGAAAAGTAAAGTCATCTTAGTATTTAATTATAATTTTTGTTTTATTTTTATTTTAGATTTCTATGTTTGAAAAAGGAAAGGCCCCTAAGATTGTCAACCTAAGGGAAATACAAGATGACATGCAGACATTGTATATCAACACAGCATCTGATAGCTTTGAGTTCAAGGCTCATGTTGAAGGTGACGGTGTAGTGGAAGGGATTATCCGATACCATCCTTTTTTATATGATAGAGAAACCTACCCTGATGATCCATGCTTTCCATCAAGTATGTTAATTTGTTCTCTTAGCTACAAATGTGATGTTGTGGTTTAGAATATTGACTATGATCAAAGTAATGATTTCCAGTTGGACTCTTTAGATAAATACTAAACTTCTTAATCTTAGGCAAGTCTTGTTAGGTATTTGTAATTTCTGTGTTCCATATTTTTCTGTGTTCCATATTCCCTATAAGAAAATATTTTTTCTGTGTTCCCGAAACATTCCCCATAAAAAAATATTTTGTTGTTGTTACTAATCTAAACTTTAGGTATCCAGGCATGTTAATCCTTTATATGTTTCCCCAGATTCTGTTCCCTCTGTAACTATTCATAAAAAAGTTTTACACTATGTGCAATCATATCTGTTTATTTTACTTTATATTTTGATTTCATCTTAGTGTAGCCAGGACAGCTAAAGAGCTAATTTATTAAAGTCATAATGTTTGATCTTAGTTAACCTGGGTGTAAATGAATGACTTTTTAGACCTTAAAATTTTCTAAAGATCCTGTGAGTTCTTGGATCTTGTAAAATTGTTGTCATTTTGAATACTGTGTCACTGTTTTCCTTTTCTGTGTAGAATAAGGTAGGATTTAATGTAATTTTTTCCATTCACTTTAAAAAAAAAATAAAGCTTGGGGGATTATTAGTATTAGTGTTAAGCTTTTTCATCTGTATTTCTTCTTTAGTATAGAGAGAGGTAGTAGCTAATCCCTATAGAGGGCCTGTGAGAGTTATCTAAGAAGCTGAAGCAAGGCCTGAGGATACTACTCAACACACGTGACTCAGTGCCTGTGCCTCTGATGGTTTTGCTGACCTGACTTAATTTGCTATTTCTGATTTCTTTGGGCTTTTACATAAAAATATATTAGTTTTCAAGTAATGTCTTAAAATTAAGAGTCAATAAATTGAGTGATGATCACAGAGGTTCTTGAAGAGCAAAGTGATGTGGTTTGATTGAAACTTTTACCTAGGGACTTCTAATGAGGGCTTTAATTAATGGTAAGGAGAAGGCTTTAATTCGGGTGGCTGGCTTAATGCCAGGACAGCTAAAGAGCTAATGTATTAAAATCATGTTTGATCTTAATTAACCTGGATATAAATGAACATATTGGTAAGAAACACAGTAAAATTACAAGTAATTCTGCTAATTATGGTTTTGATTCTTGGTAACATTTTTGTACACAAATTTCATATATGCCTTTATCTAATCTTCAACAGTACACTTGTTTGTATAAAATTTAATTCAATACTATTGATTAAATTGTCCAAACTAGGCAAATTTGCTGTTGCTGAATACTTTCAATTTCTCAGATGATTTTTCATGTGTACTTGTCCTGCAGAATTTCTGATGTGGGATTCAGCACCTGCATTTGGAGAGAGGGGTTTTGCTCTGGGGCATAATCTTTTTCAGATACAGGACTAACTCTATAAATAGCTTGAAAAGCTTCAGCTTATCAGCCAGCCTGACACTCTCAGAACAGGTTGATGAGTATTAAATAACCACCCCTTCGAGAACTATTGTTCTGCTTTAGAAACCTGCTATTTTGGGAGCATAGTAAAGCTGACTTCAGGTTTTAAAAGTGCAGTTTGAAGGATCATGTGTATTTTTGTGTTACCGTTCCATTGAAGCTATTTTAATGTATCACTAGAATTTTTAAAATTGACTTCTCAATAATAAGAATTGCTCCTACCTAATAAAAATAAACATTTTGTATAACTTACCTTTTGATATAGGATTAAAAGATGATGATGATGATGATGATTGTTTCATACTTGAGAAAGCAGCAAGAGGGAAAAGACCTATTTTTGAGTGTTTTTGGAATGGAAGGTTAATACCATATACATCAGTCGAAGAGTAAGTTCTGATTTTTGCTAAAAATACATTGTTTTATAGTTTGATCTTTTCATTAACTAGTATTTTATTCTGTTCAAGCTTTGACTGGTGCACTCCTCCTAAGAAGAGAGGACTTGCACCAATTGAATGCTATAATAGAATATCTGGTGCATTGTTCACTAATGATAAATTTCAAGTCAGCACAAATAAATTGACTTTTATGGATCTTGAGCTAAAACTGAAAGACAAGAACACCCTTTTTACAAGGATTTTAAATGGACAGGTATGACTTTTATTGTCAAGTTTTTAATATTTGCAGATGTTTTTAAGTAAATCCAAAGACATTAAAAGTGTAGGTTTTTACTGGTATTTTGTACTCCAAATTATTTGATAAATGTTTAAAGAAATAAATGCGTTTAAACTTTAAACATTATGCAGTGTTTCAGATGTTATAGAGTATACCACTAATGTGTGCAACGTTTATGTCTTTGTGTATCAGTTAAAAATAAAATATTTGCTGGATGGGGTGGCACACGCCTATATTTCTAGCACCCAGGAGGCTAAGGCAGGAGGATCTCTACAAGTTTGAGGTCAGGCTAGACTATATAGTGATTTCAAGGACATTCTGAGGTACATAATGAGATTCTTTCTAAAAAAATTAAAAATTAAAGAATCCTTATTAAGTTTGAGGCCAGCCTGAATACATAGACTCTGTATCAAAAAAAACCAAAAGTATAAAAATTTTAAAATGTTTAAATTTTTTTAATGAACTTGCAGCTTTATTCATAGTACTCAAAACTTTCAAGCTTACTAGACTTTTTGGCTAAAACTTACCTGTATTAAATCTTTATATCAAGATTTTGACATACTGAACAGAAGTCTCAGAAACATCTTCACTTAATGAGGACATATATGTAACAATTTTATGTTTCATGAGTTCTGCACAGTAATAATATAATTAACTTTGTGATAAAAATGGGGCAAATTATTAAAATATTTTGACAAAAAAGAGGGTGAGATGGACCAGTATTGAAAGATGCATACAGTATTAAAATATAAAAATGATTCCACGGTAAAGAAAATCTGTAAAAAGTTGAATAAGAGTACTGTACTTTTCTCCCCATGTACCTTAGATGCTTTTACTTGATGCTGATCCTTCAGTTGTTTGATGTTTAATTGCCAAGGGATGAGTAATCTTATCATTAACTTAAAATAAGTATAACATAGCACATTTATTCTCATAATATTTTGAAATTATTGTTATAAAGGTTCAAAATTGTATATTCAAATTAAAACTCTTCAAAGAATTATCTAATGGGATTGAAGGTATTGCTGAGAGCTGGAGTGTTTGCCTACATCTAGGGTGTGAGGCTCTAGTTTGGAAAAGGAGCATCACAAAGAATGTAAAATGTTTAGGAAGTTGAAAGACTAATATAATAAATAGCCACATAATCCTTCCCTTACTGTGTTCTCCAGTAACTTTAACTGGTGCATCTGTTCATTTGTTTGGTTGATGATGAATTCAGGAGTTTCAAAATGCGGGTTAAGAATTTGGTGGATGGACTTCCTTGTCCCTAATTAAAGATTCTAATGTCCATATGTGCCTCGCAAACTGGCAACAATTATTTTGTGATTCGGAAAAGAATTAGTACCTAAGGAAGTAGATGGGAGACAGATTTCCTTGAAAATGCTTTCCATCTTCAACCTCTTCAGTTTTTACCATGTACATACATACCATATTCAGGTAACTAAATCAAATGTTTATTAGTAACTGATATTCTATCAACTACAAGCTGTAAATTACTTAGATGAAATCATTTTCAGTTTTGGCTCGTTTTCCATTGGAAATGGCTTGATATGGTATCCGATATGTAGGAGGAAAGGAAGAAGCTTTGGAAACTTTAAGGATTGTCCCCTGAAAGCATGTGATGAGATTGTCTTCCTGTTCTGTTTTACAGATAGGTATCAAACAAGGTGTAGCATCTTAGGCTTGGTCATAAACATCTATATTCTCTCCCATCGTGACAAAGAATGATAGGCATAAAGAGATCCTTTTTTATTACTAGAAAATAATTTAGTTTCTGAATAGAGAAAAATGTGGGGCTATAGCTCAGTGGTGGAGCACTTGCCTTGTATGTGCAAAGTTCTGTGTTGAGCATTCAGAACTGGGGGGATAAGATTTGCGGAGCAGTATTGTTCAACCTGTTTTTTTTTTTTTTTTTTTTTTTTTTTTTTTTTAGACAAAGTCTTGCTTTGTAGTGTAGACTGGCCTGAACCTCACCATGTAGCCCAAGCTAGCCTTGAACTCACAGCAGTCCTTTTGCCTCTGCCTCCCAAGCTCTGGGATTACAGGTGTGAGCCACCATACCTGGCATTGTGGTATATGGTTACCGAGAATGCAGGACCTTGCACTTGCCAGGCAGACACCGGAATCACTGAGCTAAATCCTCAGCCCAACCTGTTTTTTATTACCACTTTCTTAGAAAGCTTTTGTACAGACATTTTAATTTATATTGCTATTCCCAGTGAAATTCTAAAGACCAGTTCCTCTATTGTATACGTATTTCTGCAGTTGATGACAAAGGATTTGTTTTTTTAAGTGCTGGGGGCAGAGCCTGAGCTGCAAACGTGCTAGGTCGGCACTACCCCTGAGCTCCACCCTCAGCTCTCGAAAGAGGATTGCCCTTTACACCAAGAATTCCTCCATTTATAGCCCTGTCTGAGCCTGACAGTTCTCTGGTGGAGCAACCAGTCTTCATCACTTTTTCAGAGTAACCTAGGATTTAAAGCAGAATAATTGTTTTCTTACTGGTATTAACCGTTGAGATCTTGGTTCCAAGAATGATATCTAAGTTGTTACTTTTGTTTGGTATTATATTTTTTTTCAGCACTGGGGAGTGAGGCATTTGCACTAAGTTACATCCCTACCCCTTTTAAAAATCTTTTTATTTTGAGACAGAGTCTTGTTAAGTTGCTCAGTTGCCTAGGCTAAGTTCAAGTTTTTGATGAGGCTGCCCCAGCCCCCTAGAGTGCTGGACACACTCAGTGAGAGCAAAGATGTCTTAATAATGCTTTTGTTTGAAATCTAAATATGTATATAAACAGATATGGAAAGGAAAAATGAAATGAGTAGCAGGTATCTGGATATATTTGTTGTTTACATGTAGCTATATCTCATAGAACATTTAAAAATTTTACAGGAAATACGAATGAAAATTGACAGAGAATTTGCTTTATGGCTGAAGGACTGTCATGAAAAGTATGACAAACAAATAAAATTTACACTTTTTAAAGGAATAATTACACGTCCTGATCTTCCATCTAAAAAACAGGGCCCCTGGGCAACATACTCTGCAATAGAATGGGATGGAAAAATATACAAAGCAGGACAGCTGGTAAGTTTAATCTATTTTCAGATTCGGTGTCTGGTAAAATTTGAAACTAAGTTAGATGTATTAGAATTTAATAATAAAATATAATGTGTGTGTTAGTTCCTAAGGAGCAGTAAGCAGTGAAGAAAGCACAACTGTTTAGTTACATAATTTATTACAGCATTTTAAAAACCTGTTTATTGCCAAACGCATATGGAAATTTCCAGTGTTTTCTTTTTTTTTATGGAGGATCAAACTTTGACCTTGTGCTTGAGAGGCAGCACTGAGCTAAATCCCCAGCCACAGTGTTTTCTTTTTAAGCATGTTGTGAAAGTAGTTTCTTAGCCTTTATTGTTGAGATCTGCTAATACGCTGTGCCTTTTGCCTGAGTTGTGGAAAATGCTGAAACCAACAAAATATGCTTTGTTCTTGGGAAATTTTAGCCTAAAGGGGGCATAACATAAGCATAAGTAATAAAAGGTAAGAAGGAGAGAGGTTTGGTGAAGAGGGAGAATGAGTGCTGCTCGGGGGCTTTGGGAGAGAAGTGCATTTTCTGACTTGGGGTGGTTTCGAAGCTAGAAGAGGAGAGTGAATTATGGACAAGGAGTAGCATTCATGTGTACCGTAAGAGAAGTGATCTTAGATCAACACATAATTAAAAGACAAAAGACATCCATTTTCGCCATTAATGTGAGGTACAGCTTCATATATTTAATGCCAGGAATTGGATGAGGTCACTTAGAAGTCAGAAATATGAGTACAGAGGCCAAGGACTGAGCCTGGGGCTTTACTGACATGTAGGCTTAGAATGAAAAGACCTAGCAGAAGAGTCTGAAAGGGTAGGCTGGAGAGGTGCAGGTGAACTTGGAGAACAGCATGTCCCTAAAGCCAAGGGGAAGAGTTAGAAGAAGGAGGGAAAATAGTCACTTGTATGACATGCTCTATGGTAGCTGAGGAAGTCACCTGAATGTAGGCACACAAGTAAGTTCAGGGGAATAGTGGGAGTTGGGTCATCATGCAGACTAGTGTGTGTGTGTAAGGACAAGTTAGAGAGAGGCTGGAAAGGTAAAGTGTAATAAACTCTTGGAGTCCTTTTTGGAGATTTCAGAATTAGATTAATGTAGATATTACCCTTCAATTTTTCTTTTAAGGCAAGAAAAATATCTTAAGCAAGTTTAGGTTTTTTGAGACAGGGTCTCGCCTTGTGGTTCAGGCTGGCCCTGAGCTCAGCCTCAAACTCACATCACAATCCTCCTGCCTCTGCCTCCCGAGTGCTGGGATTGCAGGCGTGAGCCACCACGCCCGGCACTGTGGTATGTGGTACTGGTTGCTGCTGGGTGTGGGTCACACCCAGTATTGTTATGTGGTTACCGGGGAATTGAACCCGGGCCCTTACGCTTGCAAGACAGGCGCCGGAACCACTGAGCTAACTCCCCGGCCCTCTTAAGCAAGTTTTAAGCTAGTTTATTGGGGAAACATTAACTTGTCAAGTTACAAGCCCATGCTTCACTGTGACATTAGTAAGAAGGATATATTACATCTTTATAGAGATTTAAGAATAAGTAGAGAACTGGGCCGGGGAGTTAGCTCAGTGGTTCCGGCGCCTGTCTTGCAAGCGGAAGCGCAAGGACCCGGGTTCAGTTCCCCAGTAACCACATAACAATACTGGGTG
>PVIR01024643.1:0-25714 GCA_004026965.1 Petromus typicus | reverse complement strand
TATATAATGAACTTGTTTAGTCTTGGTCCTGAATATAGAATCAATTCTTACTTATTAGGAAGTTATTTTCCAGGTAATTTGTTTTTTTAAAAAAATTCTTACAGATTTTATTCTCCTTAAGCTCCTTTTTGATAATTGTTCCAATTTTAAGCACGTTGAAATTCCTTTTTTCCCTATCTAGTATTTTGACATGCTTTTTACATTTACTTGATCTTAACTTTGATTCATTAATATTGGATTTAAAGGAGTCATGAGCATTATATTTGCTGATTTTCACTGTGCTTGCAAATATAAATCATTTTTCAAATTAGAGGCATCTAATGTAAAAATTTAAAATTGAAGTTTAAAAAGTTTTTTTATAGTCTATGTAGAAGATAAAACATTGCAGATATATAACTGGAAGAAAGACTTAGGGGTAAAATTCTAGCAGTATTAGCTGGAAATTTAGTTCACAGTCATCTAGCAAAATATAAGTGTAGACCCACTGGAATTCATTAATTTAACAAATATCTATTAAATACCTAATAGGTGTCATGAATTTTTTAAGCTCTTCATACAGTATTGAAAAATAGGAACAATTGTTCTCTGTGAACTCATCTTGTCTTTGATAATAAGCCAGATTAGCAAATAAAATGCAGAATAATACATGTTAAGGAGAACAAAGAGAAGGAAAATGGTAGAAGTGTTGGCCTAGAGACTGTAACATTTGAGGAGGGGTGTTCTTACTTAAGAGCTGTATGTGAGCAAAGTAAGTGATTTGCTCTTTAAGGTGAAGCCTGCAGGGGGTGCGGTACTTTCCATGAGCTTGTGAATCTGTGAATCAGGGCAGTTATGTAGGTGTGCAAGCCCAAGCAGCCTGAGACCTTCCCGATACTGAATCAATGAAGCAAATGAGTACTTCCCACCGCTGGACTGGTGATGTTTGGCTTATATAAATGGTGACCTAGGAATTAGTCTTAATGCTTAATTGACCCTAGGATCAATTTTGTCCAATGTTCAAGTATAATGAAGAAAGGGAATGGATCCCAAAATGTTGTTAAACTAAACTAAGCAAAGTGGGACTGAGAGATATAGTGCCAAAGTCACATACTTTTTCTTCATTACAGTGTTTCTTTTCATTTTTTAAAAAATAGAACTTTTCTGTCTGATGGTATCAATACTATAGTTTTGGTCATTACAGAACTGTTTTAAACTCAATTCATGAGATGTGGTAGGAAAGTATGAAAAATAATCTTTTTTTGTACCCATTTCTCTTCTTTGAGATTTCTGTTTTTAAAACTTTTTTTTTAGTTTTTTCGAGATAGGGTCTCGCTTTGTGGTTAAAGCTGGCCCTGAGCTCAGCCTCAAACTCATATTACAGCAATCCTCCTGCCTCCTCTGCCTCCTGAGTGCTGGGATTACAGGTGTTAGCCACCATGCCCAGCACTGTGGTATGTGGTAGTGGTTGCTGCTGGGGTGACTCTGCATGCCCAGTATGGTATGTGGTTACCGGGGAATCGAACCTGGGCCCTGTGCTTGCAAGACAGGCACCGGAACCACTGAGCTAACTCCCCGGCCCCTGTTTTTAAAACTTTAAGTTCAATTTATTTTAACCAATATATGAAAACAAAAATTTTTACATATTTAAGGGTTAGCATATATTTCAATGTTTACACTCACTGTTTAATGTTTACATCAGATAAACATATCCGTTCTCTCAAACATTTTTTTTATGGTGAAAACATTCAAAATTCTTTCTTGTAGCCTTTAAAATATTTAGTGTACAGTATTATAATTATCTATAGTCACCCTACTATGTAATAACAATACACTGTACTTTTTATTGCGAACCATAACTAAGTGGTGGTGAATTTTTTCTCTGTCCTCCTGTCCTCCTGCATCCCTAGGCTCTGCTAATTACTATCCTACACTCAGTTTCTATTTGATCAGTACTTTTAGATTCCACATATGAGTGGGATCACTTGGCCTTTGTATTTCTGGGTCTGGTTTATTTCACATAAAAGACTGGTCTTCAGTTCTGTCCATATTATCACAAATGATGAATGCCCGTTCTTTGAAAGTCTGCACCCATATTTACAGCAGCTCAGTCTGTGAAGGCTAACCTTGGAAACAGCTCAGATGCCCATCAATGGAGGACTGGAGAAAGAAGATGTGGTTTTTCCATAAAATGGAATATTACTCAGCCATAAAGAATGGTAAATTTGAGTCATTTATACTCAAGTGATAGACCTCGAGGACATACTCATAAGTGAAATAAATAGGACACAGATGCATTAGTACCATATCTTTAGTATGAAAAACTATAGGTGTAAAGGAGTTCTAAAATGTATGAGAAGTAATGTGCAATAGGAAGAAAATATGCAAAAAGAAAAGGGAAAGATTTATATTCATTTTTTATCTCAGGGTAAGTTGTGTTTTGTTCAATTTGTTTTGATTGGTGGGTAGGGGAAAGTAAAAAAGGGAAAAGAAAAATTATGATAGTAAAAAAAGGTAACAAACCATATATATATATAGGGGTGGGTGTTTAGGGAGAGTGAGGGAAAGGGGAATAATGAAAATAAAGGTGTGTTGTGTACAGGCACAAGTTCTTAATGTTAAATGTGACCATACTGTATGCATAAAATGTACCAATAAAATCAATTTTAAAAACGTGATGAACTTTCAGGTGGTATTGGTTCTTAAGGCAATGACAATTTCATGCAATTACCATATTAGAAATTGGGTCTTCATTTCTTTTTACTAAAATTTTGCCTAAGGTTCCTTCTTTGCTTAGTGCTTGGTTTGAAGGTCACAGAGCAGCTGCTTTCTCTGAGCTGCAGTTTGGATTTGGCTGCAGTAATTATTGCTCTGTGTATCACTTGGCTCCAGCGGTTCTGCTTCTCACAAGGTATTTGTGGGTGAATCAAGTTGCACATACGTGATTCAGCAAGAGTTTGTTCTGAGCAGGGCTCATCCTGAGGCTTTTCTCCTTGGTGCAATCTTCCTACAAAACTTTCTAATTAACAAATTGGAAATTTAAGTCTTTTGTTCACTGAAGTTCATGGTTCCATTGACGAGCAGCATTTTGATTTGGAGTGCAAGTTATTTATGGATGGAGGAAGCCTTGTTAATACAGTGAGCTGCACTACTCCCTCTATGTTGCCTAGAGGGCATGGCAGAGATGATCTCTACAACGTGCAATCACAGAGGACATGTTCAGAGAATTCTTTCTCCTGGTCCCACTGAAAAATGACCAGAATATATGCAAGGTCACAGTTATGGAAATTAGAAGAGGAAATGTGCTGTGATTCGTGGAGAGAGGTTTCTAGTCTGAGTGAAAATTGGTATTTTGTGTATATGTATTTAAGCACTGTGTAATCACTGTTTTCTCCCTATCATTGTTCCTAGAACTATCTAATCTTCCATCACTACCACAGGGGCTTAAAGAGATAAAAAACTTCAGCACATTACTACGCTTAATGTAATCATGATTTTATAAACAAATATTAATTTATTTTAGCTGTTTAAATTTATTTTTTTAACCTAATAACTGTACATAGTATTTTAAGTACCTAAACATTTTAAATATAAAAGTTTTAGCTTCTTTATTTACCTAGTGTGAAATCATATAGCAGACAGTCCTGGCAGAATTTCATCCAAAAGATGCAGTAAGCATAGTGCTGTAGACATAGGAAACTCTCCATTGGAGCATGTTAGTGGTTTTCCACTTCTTTTCATTAGTTTATTTTACATTTCATCATTTCATTTTTCGTGTTTGCAGAACATGACAAGTCCTTATTATGGATCCAGTTTGAGAGAGAGTCTTTGCCCTCAAGGAACTCTGTTCTTACAGGTTAAAAGAACCTTTTAAAGCCATTCAATTATATATGCCATATTAGGCATTCCCAAAGCATGGTAGCTGGCTCAGTGCCAGGAATACAAAGGAAAGGAAGAAGCATTCCTGCCTCCAGGGAAGTCAGTACTACGTACTCAGTGATGTGAGGCCCTGCGGGGTGACCAAGAAGGCTGATCATCTTGTCCTTTCATTTCATTTAAATAAATAGCTCTCATCTATTCCACTCATGCATTCCTATACTTTCCATTTGCTTACATTTCCTCACGTTGACTTCCTCCCTGATGTGCTTTCATCTTGTGTCTTTCAGCTTCAAACTTCATTCTTATACCTGTCCTAGTTTCAAGAGGGAAAATACCTAGTCATTCTCTTTTTACAGACTCTTTCTGCTTGGAAGAATAATCACTCAGCACAGGGCTGGAGTTTTGTTTTTCAGGCATTATCTCCACTGAGCCATTGAAGCCCCTTTTGCTCCCTACTTTTAAAAATCATTTTGGACTGCATCTGCAGAAGACCCCATTTTTGCCACCACCTCTTTAATCAACTCAGTGACCTTCATCTCGTGATAGGCAAAGACCCACAGGGAAATTTGAGTAGAAGTGAATCCATACTGGATTTGACAAAAGGATAAAATCACTCTATTGAATCTAACTGACTCTATTTTGACTTTTTATTTAGCAAAATCCTGGATTATCTTTAACTTGTTGGTGACCATCCTTGTGTAAGACAAAATATGATTATAGAATGAGGCTACTTTTATGAAATTGGATATAGAGAAAGAGACACAATCAGCTAGAATAAGTGAAGAAGGAAAAGAGAGATTTAGAATGCATAGTGGTTTTATTTTCATTCCTGGAGGTGCTCAGTTCAGATTTCTAAATGTGAACACAGCGCGTCTGGCTGTTTGGCATAATGCAGATGCATTATTTATTCTATAGATGGATGAGTGGAAGCATGGCATTTGGGCAAATCAAAGGCCCCATGTTTTCTTTCAAAAGCTAAATATCACACTTCATAAAGCCTCCTGATCAAACAGTTCATCTATGGCAAAAGAGAAAATTGTCTACAAAGATTGTTATGTTCTGTGTTTATACAGAGACACTTGTTATTCGTTCTTGTCTGGGCAGTTGGAATTTCTCTAGCGAGTTTCACTGCCTCCATTTTCAAATTCCAATCAGGTCTGCTCTCTGTTATTAAATGAATCTTTGTGAAATGCCAATCACTGTTCTGCTCAAAGCTTTAAATGGCCTCCTATGGTTTCTATAATATGGAGTATGGTAGCCACATCTGTAATCCCAGCACTTGGGGAGGCTGAGACAGTTAAGATTGCAAGTTGAAGCCCTGCTGTGCACCTCAGTGATTTAACAAGACTTTGTCTAAAAATAAAAAGTAAAAGAACATTGGAGATAAAGCTCAGTGAGAAGGCTCTGTGTTCAGTTCCCAGGCTTGCAAAAATGTCATTCAAATGTACAATAGTTGAGCTACTTGATTGCTATCACTTATTACTTGTATTGGTTGTGTTTCAGTCAAATGACACTATTATTATTTGGCCTGTCCAGAAAAACTTTCCCATTTCCAAATCATTTTTAGTGTTCTATGTTATTAAAATATATTTCTTATGGCCTTCTGACATCTAAAGGCTACTTCAAGACTGAAAGGCCATTATTTTCAAAAAGTCTCCCTAGTCTACTAATATAAGTCATTTCTTTCCTCTGCTTAAACTCTTAATATACCATCTGTATTTTATGACAAAATGCTTTCTATATGCATAGAGACCTGTGTATGGATATGATATATATGTGTGTATGTAAATTGTGTGTGTATGTGAATGACTTAAGCTTCACTGAAAGAAACAATGTGCTCTTGCTTGTGTATTGTTTTTCATGTAGTACACATTAACCTGAATCCCTAACTGAATCTGGGGAAAAGTTTTTAGGATTACAGAAATACTAGAGTAAAAGTACTCTTGAAATAAATAATTTCATGGTGAAAAAACAAAACCCTCTGTCTCATGTGGAAAGTACAGAGGGAAATGTGAGGACAACAGACTAGACTGGTCAAACATTCTTGGGCAAGGGAATAAAGAGGCCATGGAAATAGCTTTTGTAGATTCTTTTGACAGTCTGAAAAATGTACCAAGACAAGGATGCAATCAGAATGCGGTGCTTGCACCTGAAAGAGGACAAGAAGTGCAGCCCACGAAATATCCTGTTAGTGGTCCTGGTGCTGAACAGGAAGGACAGGAAATCACAGAACACACTTGCTGTAGAGAGCTAGAAATGTCTCAATTCACAGAGGCAGCTCCTATTTTTGTTTTATTCAATGGGAGAGTTAGAAGGTGTGTTTTAATAAAAGTCTCCTGAAAAGTTAGCCAAAGATTAATTTAAAATTGTGTTATACGTCTGAGTTTCTGTGGCAAATGAATAGATGCCCATTTACTGATCTATCCATTCCCCTTCTGAAGAGCCATTCCCATACAAAGGAAGCTCCAACAAGAAGCTTTGGCCTTTATATAAGTTACAAGTATGAAGCATTTCTTCTGCTTATGAGTAAGTGGAGGAAACAGACCCAATAGCCACCCCACCTCTTCTTTAGAGCTCATGCTCAAGCAGTGTCAGGAAGGGCGGTGTGAGGGGTGGAGTTGGCAGTGGACCTCAGAGATCAGACAGTGTTAACGAGGAGAGGACTGTCTCTGAGAGGAAAAACTAACAGCAGCATCAAGAGTCCTGGGGCTCAGGACAGTGAGGATTGAGGAGTCAGTAATGAGGGCTGTGAAAAGTGATTAACACCCAAACCGGCTGGACAGTGGAGATACCCACTTGTGCAACAGAAAGATACACTGGGAGGTAGAGGGTCTCCCTGGAGGCTTGGTGACTAAAAGAAAGAAGGATAAAGAGGAATATGTGGGTTTTACTGAACTAATATGATCTAGGAGAATTTGAAGAAGGAAAAGAAAAAGCTGTAAAATCTGACCTATATTGTAGTAATAAAAATGGAGATGTTGATTTGGAAAAGTGAGAGAACCTGAAAAACATTTATGTTCATTATCCTTATAGGATCTCCAGAAAAATCAAACACAGATAAATGAGAAAAGTAAGATAGGAACCCAGTATCCATACAACAGGAGAGTAAGAATAAAAATGTTTTGAACCTCAAAATTTTGAAAAATTACAGGCATAACGCAAAACTGTAAGACAACATTTCAAAATGAATTCAAATAATTTTCAAAGCTTCTGGAATTACAAAAGGATATTATGAATTACAAATATAAAACTGAGAATACAGACAGAAAAGCAATAGAAAACTATATAATAAAAATCATCAGAATGCAGGAGAGAAAGTATGAAAAAGCCAAAATCACTCCCGTAATTAAAATTGTATTACAAAACAGCTGTCATGTTTGCTCAACTACCTTAACAAAGTACCACAAACTATGTGACTCAAATAACAGAAGCTTATTTTCCCATTTTTTTCAAGCTGGAAATTCCAACATCAAGGACAAGTATAGATTGATTTCAGATGAAAATTCTCTTTTGGCTTCCTGCAGACATTGTGTTTTCATATGGTCTGTCCTGGTGCATGGCTAGGAATTCTGTCTGTGTGTCTCTCTGTCTCCGTCTGTCTGTCTGTCTGTTTCTCTCTCTCTCTCACTTCCTCTCTCTCTTTCTCCATGTCCATCAGTTCTATCAGAATAGACTCTCCACTCCTCATTTATCCTTAATTATCTCTGAAAGACCCAGCCTCCAAATACAGTTACATTGGGGCTTCACCATATGAATTATTTTCTTGATTGAGGGTAAAACCCAGTTCATAGGATGGCCAAAGACAGATGTGGGTGTCTGAGAGTTCTGCAGGTGACATGGATGAGAAAAATAGAGAAAAATCAAGCAAAGAAAACAAATGAAGAGGTTAAAAAATATCAAATAAAAATTATAGAAAATATAGCTGGGCATGGTGGCATATACCTGTAATCTCAGCACTCAGGAGGCTGAGGCAGGAGGATTGAAGCCAGCCTGGACTGTATAGCAAGACCTTGTTTCAAACCAACAAAAGAAAAACCCCAAACATTATAGAAGGCAAGTATAAAAGATGCAAATCATATTGTTGGAGGAGAAAAGCTGGAGAAGAAAAGCATAGATGGATCAGAACTAATGTTGGAAACCATATTCCAGGAAGTCTATTGAAATAAAAGCCTGAAAAGTTATAAGGTTCATATTTTACTCACAAATACTGACCCCAAGATATTATACTTGAGACACAGCAAAGAAGCAAGTGGGTTGACATTAGACTACTTGACAGAAGCATTTGATGTCCGTGACTAAAGAAGTGACATTTTCAAGATACTTCAGAAAAATAAGAGAGTGAAGCAGGTTACTCTGCTCCAGGTGCCCTCCAAGTACGGCAGCTGCAGAAAAAAACTACGGAGTGTGCAAAAGCCTCAAGGAGACTTTTATTGCACAGTTCTAAGAAAACCACAGAGGGGGAGTTTAATAAAAACACATTAGCAGAGACTTTGACAAAGAGCTTGATTGTAGGTATATTTAAATCTTGATTGGAATTTTTAAAAAGTTGTGGACAAAGAGTAAGGGTTTGTTAATACTGTGTGCTATATCAATGTAAAAGTAATACATTAAACAGAAAAATCAGAGAAAGAGGGAGATAGACAAATAGAGACAGGAGTTAGTGTCATTGCACACCATTGAAGATTGATAATAATAGAACCTTAAGAGTACATAGATACATAGTAAATTTCCTAAATTAAATACAAGAAAATATATGCTTAAATATATATCTTAGTATTTCCTATATGTATTTCATATTTGTGTTATTTTCTCAGGTCATAGATTTTTAGGGAGGTATTATATTATAGGGAAGGTACCTTTTATACATTTATTTTTCCAAAGAAAACATTTATTTGTTCCCTCAGTGGTTACTTGAAGACCACATATGTGTCTCTGAGAATGTCGAATGTCAATATTTATATTATTTTTTTTAAAGTTGAACCTTTACAATAGTTGTTCTTTGAAAGGATCCAGAAATGTCACTGGGTCAACTCTCTCTAGAATGTCAGCTAATTTTATGAGTAAGAATCACTTCAGACAATTACAACATGAGTACTTTGCAGCCTATCAGTTACTCAGGAAAGACATTTGCAAAGATCTAAGAATAAAAGTGATCATTGCAGCATATGTTTCAGCTGACATTGAAAAATAAAAAGGCCAGGCATTTCTTTTTCCTCCTGTTGGTTTTTGACCTTCAGAAAATTAAAACACACTTATATCCGTTCTGGATCATTATGAATTCCCTTTCTGCCTCTCTCTTTCTTTGACAGAGTTGATACTTTCTCTATATTGGTGTCCGACTTGTGCTATGTGGCTGAGGCTGTGGTTCAGGGGCAGTGCCTTCTCCACTCAATAACCAGAAAACTAATTTGATGTTCCTATTGACTTGAATCTGTCTGCTTTATATCTTCAGCCTATGAGTGTGTGACCTCTTCTGCAGAGATCCGATGCTTCTGGGCATTTTGTAAAGGGCCGAAATTGTCTGGAAAACTACTCTCTGTGCTTTGCAAAACAATGGAAAGAGAAAGCATTTCTTATCTGCTTCTTGCAGAAATTCCCCAAGAACAAACTGCCAATGTAGGTTTTAATTTCATCTGAGTTTGGTTCTGGAGAACTATCTCCAGGTATTTAGATTCTTAACATGAATATTCCCTATCTATCATTTTTAATGATTCATTGTTTCAGTCATCATTTTTTTCCCCATTCTGCTTCCTGACAGACAGCTCCATAGTCAGAGAGTCCCTCTCTCGTTTTTCAACCAAGTATACAAGACAGTGTGTGGCCAGACTCTCAATCTTGAAATTCCATCCATTTCCTAATGAGTTTTAGGAACCATGCAATTAAGAAACTGGTCTTCTCTTTTGTCATCTCAGAAAACTGTGAAAGTTCTCATGGTTAAATTGCATTTCTTAAAACAATTGGGAAGTGTTTTGGTAATCTGTGCAAAACTTTTTTTTTTTGAACTTCTGTGTACACAAAGTCATTTGAAAAATAAAGCACTAATTTTTTCAATTTTCCTCCCCTTTTCTTACCTTTCTAATTGTTCTTTTAAAATCTTGCTGGGACTAACATGAGCTCTTTTAGCACGTGAACAAATACACTTCTGTTTTAGCCATTTAAAGAATAACATGGTTCTAACACCACGGAGTATTCAGTAGTTTGTTTCCTGGCTCTGTTAATGGAGGGCTTTACCTGAGCTTCTGGAATTGTTTTCTGGTTCATTTATTTTCAATTGCCTGGGTCTTCTTAGAGAACAAGAAGTCCCAAACAGTTTAGAAAAGGAAGAGCTGTGTCCCAGGATCTACATGCATGTACTGTCTTCTTGGAAGAGTTGCTGTTGCTGATGCCCACTGACTTCTGAGATCTTCAGACTTCCTCTTTTGGAATCAACTTGTTCTGTCCAAGATCTAACTGAACTTGCTCCCCAAATCCTGTCTGTTAGCCCTGTCCTGATGCTTCCTATACTGTCTCTGCTAAGGTTAGCTCAACACTCTTTTCATCCCTCTGTCCTCTAACAGAGGATCTGGCCTTTTCTAGTGGGCACTGGGGGAGCTGCTGAATGAGAGTCCCGGTTGTTGCATGCAACGAGTTCACTGGAACTGCTAGGTTGTTGGGAGTTGTAAGGCATCTTAGTGTATGAAAACATATGGATGGAATGGGCATAGAGGATATTTTCCTGTATATTTTATCTCCTCTTTCCCTTCTGTATGTATTTATGCTGAGCTTTAATTAGTGTTAGTAAATGTAGAAGTGGAAATAAACTGACCTCCACCTCATACTCTTATTTGCTGCTGAAATTTTCCAGTTGCTACTCTATTCTCCTTCCCCGAATGATATGAATCCTAAATATAAAGAAGACTACCACCCTCATCATTTTGAAGATACAGTGGAATGTCTGTATGACCCTGGAGTAGAAGGAGAAATTTGGATCATGAAATTTGGCCGAATACTATGAAGATGTATGAAATATTCAAATCCAAACTTCTTTGATGGAATGAAATATCTAGAGGGATCAAGAGATAACCTGGCGTGTTAAGGAGACACAGCTGTGTAGAGTCAGAGAAGCAAGGAGCAGATAAGCAGACTGAGTTGAGAACTGAGTACCTTGGTGTGCTTGGTTCCTGACAATAGGCACCTACTCAGTTGCTGAGAATGCCTTTGAGGAAGCTGCAGGGGGTGGGGGGGGTGGGGCGGGGGGGTTTCTTCACAACTCCAGGAGGGAACTGGTGACCTTAGACAAGGACTTCTGTCCCTGTTTGGCTACTGGCACAAGCTTGTCTATAAAAAAGAGGCATGCACTTGGCTGACTGGTCAGATGATAGATATAACTCTGTCCTCTGTTACCGCTGGGATCCTGTCTGAGGCTTTTGAGAACCAGACACGTTTGCTCTTTATACTTCCTACTCAAATGCATCGTGTCGCTGCTGTAAGCTGGAAAATTGTTTTATATTTTTCTCTTTTTTCTTTCCTGCACCTTATCTTCCCTTAGCCGGGGGCACTTTGGGAGCTTCCGCAGCCCCGACAGCAAGGGCCTGAAGAGCTCTCTCCTCTCTCTGTTTTTGTGTCCTTTCAAAATGTCAGTTAGCACCTCTAAAATAAAGTCTGCCATCAAAGACACAGACTCGTCTCCTCCCTGTCTGGTGTGCCAAAGATAGACATTACTCTGTCTGCTTCAGTTCCCAGCTTCCTGTCATGTTTGGCAAAAATTTAATTGCCTCTCCTCTCAGAACAACTTTTTATTTGTTTTCTTTGCTTTGACATCTCCTCTAAAGGAGAGTTTTTGCGGCAGGGGGATGCAGGCAGCTTTTGTTTCTGCTACTTCATAATTGGCTTTCCAGTGTCCTTTAAAGTGAAATTTTGTGCCCAGAAAAAATGCTACATGAGCCAGGCAATGTTGGCTTGTTCCAAAGGGTGACAGTTCACAAAGGGAGCCATATTTCCTCTGGTTTGGCTTCAGGCTGTGTTTCCAATACAGGAGGCAGCATTTCTATACTGCCATGTGGTGTACGGTGTCAGATGGCATCTTAGCCGATTGAATTAAGTAAACATGGTGATTGTACCAATACTCTTTCTCTCACTGGGCTATTCTTATTCCAAATTGATGTTCCTTTTCCCTGGAGGCCATTCCCACAAATCCTGGTGATCTTATACTGACCCTTCAAGCCTGGCTCAAATATCACATGGAGTCGATACCACCTTCTCTGTTGTCACAGCACTTTTCACACGTTTGGACTACAAGACCACAGTGTCATCGTGGGGGTGAAATGACTGATGTACACGTGACTCACAGTTTAGCTTCTTGCTCTCCCCACCCCACAGTCTGAGATGCTCAAGGTTGGGCGGTGTATCTCCCATGTCACTCCTCCTTAATGCTCCCACATCTGCCCCAAGGCCAGATGCATACTGGTCAGTCAAAAGATACTAAGTAAATGAATAAAGGGAAGTGGAGCTTTTGCACGTAGGTTTCACTGTTCATCATGCACTCAAAGGCCACACCATCTGACACAGGTCTTTCCTGTGTTTTTCCATAGGATAAAGGATAAGAGGTTTTTCCATAGGATAAAGGATAAGAGAAAAGATAAATGCTGAAAAACAGGTGAAGGAAGGTGATGAGCTGTCTTGGAGTCTGGCAAAAGAAGTCAGAATCTCTCAAAATTGATAAGCAATGGGAATAATAAATTTCACAATAGAGGAAACATGTGGATGTGTTCTTGAGGGTCACTGATACACAGAAGTGGATAAAGAGGACTTCTGAGAGGGTTGGGAGGACTCAGGAAGAGGCTTCAGAGGGAGCAGTAGAGAAACAGTCCCTGGTCTTATGCAGAAAAGCATGATGCAGGGTGTAATGGCCACTTGGGGGGCTGAGAACAGGGCCGTGGCACTGTGTGCTGTGTCAGGGAAGCTCTCTCAGAAAAGTCAGGAGGCTAGAGGTTGCTGCCTCTCCTGTCACCCATTTGCTGTGTGACCTGGGAGAAGTCACTAATGCTCCAGAGGTCTCAGTTGATTTATCTGTAACATGGTAATAATGGCACTTTATCCACTTGAAAGTGAAGGCTTGTGCTGAGTGGTTTGTTGAGCTCTTTGGCTACTATAAAATCTGTTATATCTTCCTGAAATTCCTACCTATGTTGATTTATTTGAGTCTTTTAAAGGACCTGTTGCTCAGGTTATTGTATTGTTGAGTTTTGTGATAGGTATTTGTCTCAGAGACCACATAGGTCCTGTTATCACAGGTATGACCAACTTGCTTGTACTATCTGTATTTAAACCAGATAAACTCTATATTTTAATAAGCAAGTAGAATATTGAAAGTGTTTTTTTCCTTTAACATTTGAAGAGTATAGAGATGAATGATATTTAAATATTACAGTGAGAATACTGTCTGACAAGTATATATTCTTCTTTAAGAGACCTGGACACTACTGTGCTTATCAAAGAAATGTCTAGCTTTCTGAAGAATTAGATATTTTAGAAGCTTAAATAAGGTGATTGAAATTTTAACTTTTTTAGAGAAAATTTTCTTCCAATGAGGTAAATGATCCCTTTCAGATACCCCACCCAGATTATACAAGCACAACCACATTATTTATCCACATTGTTTAACCACATTGTTTAAAAAAAATCTAACTACAAATTAATCTACATATTTATTAGAAGAAAAATGGAACAAAAATCTAAAAGAAAATTAAAATCATTCCATAGAAATAACCATTTAGAATGGTTATTTTTCAATGTGTCCATGTATATGTATGTTTCTTCTCTTTACCTATGTGTATTCTAGATCATATATTGTTATGTTTTAGGTCTAGAATATCCCATAAAAGCCTCATGTATTCTGAGGATGGCTGTAGCATGAGGGCGATATACTCATGGGAGATAAATGTGCTGTTAGTGACACAGGAGCTCCAAATGTTACAGGAAAAATAATATAACTTACAATCTGCTTGATGCCGGATATCCATAGTTCATGTTCTCCAAAAATTGATGAATTGTAAGGAACAAAGGAGAGTAATAGTAGGAATATTTATTGAAAAGGGAAGATATTTAGCTCCTCAGAGACAGGAGGGGTCATGATTGGGTTGCTGGGGACTCCAGAGGGGAAACTGTACAGAGTAAAATCACAAGGTTGGGTACAGTGTAGGACAAAATCAGGACGAATCAGTAAAGTTACAAGGATTGCTGCTGAGGTAATATCAATATTATCAATATTTAATATCAAATATCAATATTTCCAATGGAGAAGAAAGTCATGTAGCAAGTGTACAGGGAAAGAACAAAGGACTTTTTAAGGAAAGGTTGGATCTAGACCTCTTGGTTTGATATCAGCAGGGTGACTGATACCTATCTAGAGTTTATTGGGCCAGGTATTACCACTGATCTCCTCCCTTGGGGAAATATGTAGGCCTGGTCATTCCATCCCAGCTCCTTCTTTCTTTCTTTGCTTCCTGGACACCACGATGTGAGCAGCTTTCCTCTGCTCTGGGACTACTGCCGTATGTGTTGTTCTTGCATTTGTGTCTGCTGGTCATAAGCTGAAACTTCTAAAACTGTGGGCCCCAATAAACTTTTCTTCTTTAAATTGTGAGTGTCAGGTATTTTGTCTCAGTGAAGAAAAAAGTGACAATGACATATAGTACTGGGAATTGGACCATTGCTGAGACTACATGTGATCATGTGGTTGAAAAACTTTTGCAAGTGGGTTGTGGGAGAAGTTTGGTTCGAGGCCATGCATGTCTTGTTCTGTTAGAAATTTTTCTACACTTTGTCCATATCTTGGCACTTTGCATAAAACTAAGATTAAAACAGTGGAGTGATGAATGTGGTCTAGAATGCCTGAAGGCAGGTGAACGTTTGGGATGTGGTTTGGACACTTTGAGGTGCTTTGAGTCAGATTTACAGTGATAATCAGGAACAAAAACTCATTTCAAAAGTTTCCAGTTTTGTCAGAAAGAAAGAATCTGCAAAGTTGGGGGAAAGGGCAGTGTGTTTAAAAGACTGTTTAAAAGACTAGCATTAAAAATCAGATAAGTACTTTGCATTAAGACAATAAGTAGATGCCTTTTGGGCTTCTCAGGTATTAGCAAGACTTATCAAAACTCAAGGGCATAAAACTGTAAAGCTTTTATTTGAGAAGAGCCACTGGGTTCTCTATCCTAGAAATGCTGCCCAAGGAATTGGTTTCCTGTGATTTGTTTTCTAATGTTCAGATATCCTTCACTCAGGCTAACTGTTCTCAATTATTTCTTTAGGTTCTCTAATTTATTTAAACATTAAAAAAATTTCATTCTTAGTATCAGATGACTTCTTAAAAAAGCAACAGGAAATTCCACTCACTTTCATTCCTGTTTTCTCATTTAAAAAATTACATTAGTACTATCTTCTGAGTGGTTTCACTAATAACTATCAGCCATATATTTAAAAGTATATGTCATAAGAAGTGCACTTGGGGAAATATACCATACTTATGTGAGAGAAGAGTACGTGCCACCTGCTGCTCCAGTCTTTTCTATAGTTCCTTTAGTCTTACATCACCAAGGTCTACACCATCATATTTTGCCATAGACTCATAATTATGTTTTCTAGTTTCAGTTGTAAAATCAATTGTCAAAACTGTAACTTAGTAATCAATAAAAGTACAGCACTATATTTTGCCTAACATATTATAATTTGGGGTAACTTACTTGCCTCCTCTTGGTCTTAATGTTTTTGTACACAAAATGGTCACAGACTTGCATCTATGCAATAGTGTTGTTATGGACATTAGGTAAGTGCACACTTACAGCATCTCTAGCAAACGTCACAGCACACCCTAACTGCTCAGTGCTGTGTTTTTTGTATTGTATCTGGGCATACATCATTAAACTTGTTCAGCTCAAAGGAGAATATTCTAGCAATCAAAGTCAAATTGATTTTTATTTTTCTGTGCATGCTATTAATTATGCAAAATCATGCTACATATTAGATATTGCTTTGCCTTATGTGTTGGTTCTTTCTTGGGCAGCATTGTGTTTTGCCTACAATAATTTATTAGTTTCAATAGAGATTAAAAATTTAGCTGCAACCAAGAAAAGGTTTTCTTTACATAGATTATTGAATTTGGTTTGATGTCTACGCTGAGAGTGGTGTGGACCTTTAAAAAAAACAATTTGATTTTCTTTAGCTTCAAAACCTAGTTCAACAATCGCAAGTAATGTTGGTTGACTTTTATTCCTATGGTAATTCTTCATGTCTTTTTCTTATTTAATAATTGGCTAACTATGCCTCTGCATCTCAAGGGTTTTCCTCCTGAGGAAAACTGTGGACAAATCAACTGAGTGGCCTTTTGCATATTCAGCATGATGCCCAGGCCTCTTCTGCTCTTTGCACTGTCTCTGTGGTCTTTTATTCAAGGGTTAGTCTTTAGGACTGATTTTTGGTGTTGTTTAGATGGCGTTCATACCTGCTTAGAAAAAAGATGTAGAGAGAAGTCCTATTTATGCACATGTGCATGTGGATAGCCACTAGCATCCGGAGTCAATAAGTAGTTCCGGATGTGTACAATTGGTGTGGTGCCTGAAGCAGTAATGATAGATAATCTAGATAGGCAGATTGCCGGAGACAGGTGAAGCCATAAAGAATGAACACCAATATGCCAAGATATTTGAAGTTGTCTGTGCAGTAGAGAGTCACTGAAGTTATTTTAATATGATGGTGCTATGATCAGATTTGAATTCAAGAAAAAAATATTTGAAGTTTTGATGATGATTTTAAGGAGAACAGGGAGAGAGAGAAGCAGAGTGAGAGAGAGAGAGAGTGAGATATACAGATAGAATAGGTAGAGGCTATTATGTTTGCAACTTTTGGCTATGCAAACTTAGTGTCAAAACAATTTTAATAGAATTAGTTGGACATTCAAATCTTGTTTTGGCTCCTGGCTTTTGTATGTAATGGGATAAAGATTTGCTAGAAGTAAAGAACTGTAGACCTTAGTGTACATATCTATGCACAGTTTGTGTAGAGGCTGTAGCCAGTGCACGTGGACATGCTTCTTTGAGGGAGACTGTCACACAAGGAGAGATCTTGGGACAAAGCCCAGGGACTTCAGGCACTTAGCAGTTGGTCAGTAGTAAGGACAGCATTTTGTTTATGTCTTCAGCATCTAGTACAGTCCCTCTCATACAAGTGCTTGTGGATGGACTATGTGAAACTGAACCAGGACTTCAGGAATGAAGAAGTGAAGTCAGAAGAACTAGTAACCTGGAAACCAAAGGTAGTGAAAAATGTAATCAAGGAAACATTAAGTTAAGCTCAGATGAGAGGTGCCTCTTGCTTCTGACAATTTTCTACCTTAACATGAGTCTCAGTAAGAGGTTGGGGCCAGACCACAGTGCACTGGATTGAGGGTTTTGTTAGAAAAAGAGAAGAGAGTAAAATCAATGTATTTGTAAAAATGAACTGTAAAAGGAAAAAGAATATTTATAGTGTAAAGGATAAAAAATATTATGTGCTTATAAACATTCACATTGATAATTTTGTGAGGGATAGAATGAATAAAAAGGAAAAGACTGCCCACTATGAGGAAGTTAGAATAAGATATTCTCTCTCTCTCTCTCCCTCCCTCTCAATTCCTGTTTCTCTCTCTCCCTCTGTCTTTCTCTGTCTTCCTGTTTCTCTCTCTGCCCCCCTCTATTTGCATGTATTTTCTATACCTAAGGGACCATTAGCTGTCAAAAGGAGTAGTTAGTTTGTATCTTCTCAGCCTGTCTGACCTATGGTGTGTGGATACAATTATTATTACATTAGGTCAGCCATTTGATACAGCTATTGGGCAGGAGATACTTGGAGGCAACTCTGGATAATCTTGAAATCTGGAGTTTAAAGTAGAGTCTGTTTTGAAGTAGTGTCACAGATGTGTTGGGAGTCACTTTAGGTCTCCTGCTATGTGACTGGAAAGTCACAACACACTTGAATTAATCCCATTGCATTTGGCCAGTTAAAACATCGCCATCTTTCTCTCAGTAGAAAAACTATCTCTGTTTTGCTAAGACTGGCTAGTTGATCAGTCTCTACTGTTTGGATAGAGAATCCGTTTCTCTCTTCAAAAGGAAAAAATACAATATTATCTCAGTTTCTATTTCACCTGTGATAAAACTTCCCTTCCATTAAACATAAGTTTTCCTTCCAAGAAGGTGGGAGATCAGCATCTCAATTCCTTGGGAGTTCTGAGTCCACTTATGTGTCCCTGTATGACTCAGCTGGCCATTTAGCATCCCACATATCTCTGTGTCACCCCCATCTCTGCTTTTATTTAAGGAAAGAGCAAGAGATGTTGTACAGTTCCACCTCATATTTATGGACACCAGTAGATGTCCCTCTACATAGAAGGCAGATCATCTGTGTCCCTATCTGTGGTTCAGAGAAGCCCATGGGGTTCCTGCTTCTGGTCACTTTCAGACAACTCAGGACAGACACATCTCTGAAATGTGACATTCTCTGCATTGCTAGTTTTACTTCTGCACTGTGAAATAAGAATGTTGGGAGAGCTGACATTTCATCTTGTTCTCATTCAGCTAGAATGCCAAGTGCTCACATGACCGCATCAATCAACTAAGCAAGAAGAAAATGATTCAGGGAAGAATAGAAGAAATATATATATGTGTATATATATATGCAGCATATTTGCGATTAGTATGCAGGCACATTAAATTCTGGTGTGCATTTAGGTGGATGGAAGTACATGAGGTGGGCCTAGAGTGTGACTGAGCTTATCTCCTCTAATGCAGTCTTACTTCCTACTCCCTCTCAGTAGTTCTGAACCAAGCTCCTTGATTAGGATAAAGAGATAGTCATCCTAAACACTCAGGTGTAGTTCCAAGATATACTTTTGCCATTTTCATGCTGTGTACAATTTTGTTTCATCCCATTTTCTCTTAGAATTACATTATGGGTATTGTATATTATATCATATGTATCAGTTTATTAAACTTTGTCACTAGAGCAACAGTAAGGACTTTTGATATGTACAGAGCCCTGGTCAGCACTTGTTGGGGAAATGCATTTTATCCAGTGGGATTTCTGCTCAGGCCTCAGTAGAATTCTCAGTTGAACTTTGATCCTTGACATGGAATTCTCTTTCATCTTCCATTCGTGTGTATGGAATCCAGCAACACTCAGGGCCCATCCCAAATCCCACATGCCACACACAGAAATCTTGGTAGACAGTAGGAGATACAAAACAAAAAAAGAATAAAATGCAACATGCTGTTCCTTGAAAATCAAGCATGTAAGAGATTTGGGACGAGTCCTAAAAGTTCTGAGACCCATGCGTGTAGGAGAGATCACTCCCAACATGTGTGGTGGAGCATGAGGAGGAGTTAAAGTGACACTCAAGGAACATGGAGGAAGGCCCTTGAGGACCAGAGGTCAGGGAAAGAGCAGAGATATGGGTGAAGCTAAAGCAGTCAGGGGACAATGACATCAATTTGTGTAGAAACCAGGGCTGATGACTGGGAGTTATACGGGATAAAGTTAATGCAATTTCTGACCCTTATTCCTCATCTCTGCTGAGAATGAAGACTAAAAGAGTAGTAATAAATATTCTCCCAAGTACATGAGACTTTCCCATTGTATTGGTTGTGGTAAGGGAGTGTAATTGATAATTATAGTGAATATTGAAATTTTAAAAATTATAATTAAAGGCACAGCTCGATGAATCCTCAAAATACTCCCAGTCACTTGGGACACACTTGTCCCACTGTTCTTGCCACTTTCTGAAGCAGTTCTGGAATTCTTTTTTTTATTATTGTCTCTATGAGCTGTGATAAAAAACATATGGTGATTGCTGCTGCCAAGTACATCCAATAGAAAAGTAGGCTTGTGAAATATGATGCATTTGCATTTACCTTAGTTATAAAATTTGGCACTGTGTGACTTCCGCTTCTTCCCAAAGGTCAAAATGGCTGTGAAAGTTTAATGTTTTGAATTGATTTAAGACAGTGAGGAAGCCACAACAGTGCAACTAGAAACATAAAAGAAGACTTATAGAACTGTCAGAAAGTGACAGAAATGTAGGATGAGTATGTTAAAAGGGAGACGGAGTATTTTGAGGGGGACCCATGAAACGTGTCTTTTACCATTAATGTAATTTATAGTCATGACTCATACATACATAAATTCGTCTGTTATATTCAGTTATTGACTTTGCTGCTAGACTTTGAATATTCTTATCTTCTTGAATACAAACCAACATGGAAATGCATGTTTCCTAGGAGAGATAATCCTTGACTTCTCCATGTATCTTTTTAAAGTCTGAGTATCTTACTAGTATGGTGCTAGTTTAAAATATGAAGCCAATAAAAAGCCAATAAAAAGAGATAGAAGTGAAAAGCTTTTAGAGGAGAGATAATGCTCTTGTGGAGAGGGAGGAAAAAAGACAAAGATAAGATGTTTATTTAATTAAGATTTCCTTAGTATCGTCAAGATAATGTCCTTCCTGAAGACGTACATAGGTGTTAAACCTTTTTAAATAATATTACTTTGAATAAGTGAAGAATCTTAGGGGTTGAAGTCATTTTTCTCCAAAAGCTGTATTTTTAAAATATTATTTTTTAAATTGCTACTTTATTAAAGTTTCAGGGCACATTTCTATATTCTCATTTTGAAATGACTCCAGCATTTTATAAAATGAGAATAAATGTGCTAATGAGTTTTATTTTAAAATTAATATTATGTTATTCTTAGCAATTAATATACCTACTTATTTGGGAATTAGCCTCAAAATAGTCTATAATTTATATGTGTGGGAAAAATCAAAGAAAAACTTTCCAGGAGGAGAAAAGTTTCAGACTAAATCTGCTCAACTCTTCTGGGTTGACTTTCCTATTATTTCACACACTGAGCTGTTGAATTGTCTCATAAGTTGTAAAATACTTATTAATCAAAACATGTTGCTGCAAAGCAGAGGATTAATTGGTTGCTTTGAAAATTAAGGAAAGGGCATACAGTGAAGAAATATGATATTAAATAGTATGATATTTCATCCTGCTTGGAATTAATGAGCATTGTGATCACCTTAGTTGAATTCCTGACCTTTACCATATTATCAGAATTCATTATGTATGTACGGAAAAATCTATGGAGGTTTCAGGTCTATTCATTGAGGGGCTACACGTCTTGAGAAAATTATCACGAACTTTGAGAAATTTCTAAAATGATTGTCTGATACTGTATAAGTTTGAACCTTACCTGTTTAAATTTTTGTTACTACGTGTTCACTGTACATAATGCCTTGTGTGGTGTTGCTGCATGTGCACAACAACACACCTTATCTTCATTGTTTTATCCCCTTTCATTCTCTTCCTTTCCTATTCCCTCCATCTGTTTTGAGAAAGCTCTATATTTCTGTCTTCTATTATCTATCTTTTATTTTTCTCTGTGTTTATAATTTGGGTTTCTCATATGAGAGAAATCGTGCAATATTTAAGTTTGAAGGTCTGACTTGTTTCACTTAACATTACTGTCTCAAGGTGCACCAATTTTCCTACAAATGATTCAAGTTTTTATTTTTGGCAAGTAGTACTTTATTATGTCTACATACCACATTTTCTTTACCCATTCTTCTGTTGATGGATATATAGGCTACTTCCAAGGTTAAACTATTATGAATTATGCTCCTGTGAGTATGGGTATGCATGTATCACTGTAATAGCTACACGTTACTTACTTTATTGTGATAGGCAGTTACAAAACAATTTCAATATTACAAAACAACTTTCAATATTAGGAAATTATTTCTACAGGGGTTGTTATTTTCTAAAAATAAACTCATGTCTTAGACTCATAGCACTTTGTATTTATTGTGAGTGCCACTTGTCACCTGTGTGAGAACCAAACTTTTATTTTCACCTTCCTATCATGAGCACAGTCAAAGTAAACTGAATATAAGAATTGATAAAATAAATATTTGTGGGATAGATTTCACTGCTTATTCCATTAGCAAGTATGTAAAAGTTAAAAAGCTAAACATGATATAACCCTTTGGTTAAAAGAAATAAGCATTATGGCTGTTATACCTTTTTGCATCCTAATGCATATTTATTTGTTTCAAACTTTTATTATTAAGAATTGTGAAACTAAGCATGCTGGTGCACATTTGTAATCTAAACTTTAGAGGAGGGGAGGCAGGGGCACTGCAAGTTCAAAGCCAGCCTAGAAAACTTAGAGGAACTATGTCCCAAAATAATAATTTTAAAAGGGGACTGGGGATGTAGCTCAATGGTACTCACTTGCCTAGTACCTTTAAGACTTTGGGTTCAATCCTGAGTATCATAAACACAAAATAAATAAGTGAAGGAATTGTACCTTGCACCTATAGTATTAAAAACTTCTGTTTCCATTCTTTTATACTTCTGTATCCATTTCACTCAGATATGCACCTTCTCCCTAAGCCAGTAGCCCACAAGTATAAATATTGCTAGTATACTTCTGATTTAAGTCTACAACAGTTTTCTAAAACCCAAGGGTAAATGCATATGAAACTTTCAATTTTATATTACCGATGTAGGAAGGAAAAATCAGTTATAAATCATCTCAACTAGATCTAAATTAGATTCGATATTATGAGTGATTTTCTTTATCCAGGGTTTTAGATTGGGAACTCCTCATCATGATTACCCATGGGCAAAAATTCAGTTTTCCCAGACAAAGATCAATTCCTTAGAATCTTTCTCCACTTCGTTAAATAATAAAAGCTCGAGTCAACTTGGCAGTACCAATTTTTGCCCTAATAATGCTTTATAATGGAACTAAATCTACCTAGAATGTTAATACTTGCTCTGCTATATTAGATGTGCTCTCAGGACAATAAGAATACTAATGATTACCAATATTTGAGTGCCACCTATGTTTAAGGTCCTGTTCTTTCCTCTGAACCGACATTACATTGTTACTGTGAGCCAATGAGTTGTTTTTATTATCTCACTCTCTGAATGAGAAAACTAAGGCAATGCTTGGTTTTATTGCTTTATGTTCTTTGTAAAGTGTGCAGCGCCTTTTACTCATCTTGTCCAAGGTAAAATCAGGACTCATGTTGGGTCCAGGCTCATTAAATCAGAATGGATTTAGTTTGGCTTCAGAAAAATGGGAGAATTTTAGTGAGACTGTCAATACAATGGTGTATATATATTTTTTCAGTACTGTAGTCTAAATTCAGGCCCTTACATACCTAGTTTTATTTATTTTTATTTTGAGACAGTGTCTCTGAGTTTCTAAGTTTCTCAGGATGGATTTGACCTTGTTATATTCCCACTTCTGCTTCCCAAGTGCTGGGATTATAGGCAGGCCCTACCACATTCACTCTCATGGTATGGTTTCAAAATAACCAACTAAATAAAAATTTCCCATTGTTCTGTGTTTAAAGTCAGAACTGTTGAATGCTCACTAGTAAGCAATGTCTATCTATAGCTTATAAGTAAATAATGATTTCCAGTACCTCAGTCTGTTTTCTTATTGCTTTAATTTAAAAAGGATAGATGTGATAATTACCTATATATTTTTAATAATACTGAATCTGTGTGAAAAATGTACATTTTGATTTATGGAAAATGTCTATCTATTTGAGCTTCTGATTAATTTACAGTAAATACTATACTTGGTAGGAAAGTTTGTGTAAGTCAGTTACAAGACTTTCCACACACAATGGGGCTTTAGATTTTATTTAACCATTAGGCCACAGGGGCTGGTATAGAAATTTCAGATATGGTGTGTATAGCTCACTAATTTCTCATATTTTCCCCAAATTAATAAAACACTAAAATCCATCTAGATAAGAGGAAAATTGAAGTATGAAACAAATGTGAGCTTGAAAGATTTCTCTAAGCCTGAGATTGCTTCTGGCAAATTTCTAGGTTGATAAGTGGGTGGAATGTTCTGAGAGTTATTTAAGAATGAACATCTTCACTTTTAATATTGTAGCAGTCCAGTGCTGCCTTTGACTCTACCCTGAGCTTGGGAAATTGCAGTGTGTTTCATTTTTCTGTAGTCACAAGAGAAGAAGGAATTTCAAGACTTTCTGCAGCAGTGAGTTGACAATCGTACTCGATTATTAGCAAAACAATGGCCAGACTAGCGTCCTTACAATTTGAAGGCAGCAAAGCAATGAACAATGGTAGAATAAATATGGCTACTATTTATTGAATGTTTACTATGATTCATCTACTAGTCTAAGCTTCTGTTTCCTGGTTTATTCTTTCTGTATCACTGGATTATTGAAACAGTCCCTGTTTAAAATTAAGAAGCCAAGGTACAATGACAAGGAATCTTGCAGAAGGTCTGGAAGCCAGAACTGGGTGGAGCACAGACCTGAAGCCCATGAGATGTTGGCAGCCCAAAGTCCCAATAGCACAGTCTGCTCCCCTGAGGGAATCAGAATGGTCCCTTCTCTGCCCTTTTATTTCAGAGGGATAGTGGAAAAGATGGAGAAATGCTTCCTAGCTGGAAAATCCATTTGAAATGCTTTTGGGTATCACTTCATCATCTTAAGTGATTTCTGGAACATTCTTCTTTCATGCTTAAGCATGATTCTGATGTAGTATGATCTTGGCAGAGGTTGGAGAGTGTCTGTCCAGTTGGCATTGCATCACTACCCTGCATTTTCCCACTGCCCAATTCAAAGTGATATTTATGGGAAAGGTCACAGAGGCTGAATCACAAGGCCTTTCTGTTTCAGGCCTTTGGTGGCACTTGAATATGTCGGTGTCAAGCAGTTCTTGGCCAGATGTGATGAAGTGGGGGCACAGAGAACACATGTCCTGCTCATAGAGGGAATTAAAAATCAAAGCATAGTCCTTCAGGCCAGATTATATGCTAAGTGTCTCTTTGGATTATAAATGTCCCATTTATATTAGTTGTTACATGAATTTCTTTGTTACAGCTATTTCTAGTAATTATTCATCCTTATTTACCTATTATGAGCTCAGATTTAGGATAAAATTGATAAAAAATTTAAACACAAATATATAGTCAGTGGGTTAGTAAAAATCACTCAGAGATTAAAATGAAGTATGATGTTGCCCGATTTTAGTGTAATTTACTAATATTTCATTTAGAAGACTTTCTTTAGCATTTGAAGGGAGACCTACCTACTGGTTCAGGCCATCTGCTCTGAAAGTCAGGCTGGCGAAATTGCTTTTCATTGCTTTAAAAAAATCTGATTAAACTGGTGATAAAAGTTTACTATTACTTGGGGTCTTCTGAATATCTGTAGGAGGTAGATTCAGCTCATGTTCTGTTTTAAATCTCTTCCTCTCAACACCTTTGCTGATTCCTACTCTTTTGGTTATTGGATGATTGAAAACATGGCACTCTTGAGAAAATAAAGATGTAAATGAGTCCTAGAATTGTATGTTATATATTGCGAAATAGAAAATGCTCAATGTAAAATAGGGTGAAGGGAGAAAAATGATGAGATTGTAACAAAAAAGTAAGGAAACAAATTTTATGTATATGGGGGGTGGTAGGGTGGGTAGGGGTATGGGAAAAAATGAGAATTAAGTTGTGTCTTATACTGGTACAAATCCCCATTATGGAGTGCAATCATGATGCATATATGTAATGTACCAATAAAGATTAAAAATTTTTAAAAAAAAGGGCCGGGGAGTTAGCTCAGTGGTTCCGGCGCCTGTCTCGCAAGCGCAAGGGCCCGGGTTCGATTCCCCGGTAACCACATAACAATACTGGGTGTGGAGACCCCACACCCAGCAGCAACCAGTACCACATACCACAGTGCCGGGCGTGGTGGCTCACGCCTGTAATCCCAGCACTCGGGAGGCAGAGGCAGGAGGAT
>PVIR01024642.1:0-25710 GCA_004026965.1 Petromus typicus | reverse complement strand
GAGTTCCAAAATGTATGACAGGTATTGTGAAATAGGAAGAAAAATTTCAAAAGGAAGGGAGGGCAGGGAAAGGGAAAAAGTGAGAATCAAGATGTGTCACATCCTGGTACAAACTCTCAATTTTGATTGTGATCATAATATATATATAATGGGAGCCAGGGATTTAGCTCAGTGGTTCCTGAGTGCCTGCCTTGCAAGTGCAAGGTCCCTAGTTCGATCCCTGGTAACCACATACATCAGTGCTGGGCATAGTAACTCACACCCATGAACAATCAGTACCACATAATGTATACATAAAATATACCAATAAACTCAATTTTTAAAAATCATGCCTTACATTATTAGTCTTAGTAACATTCACTGTTCTTAGAGTTATACAATATTTCTATTGAATTCAGTGTATCAAGCATTTAACAAGGAAAATATTTGCTTTCTATTAACTGAAAATTACTATTATTATTCACGGATATTTCCATTTTCCTCTTGTTTGTTTTCATAAATATACAGCTGATTTATAGTGAAGACAGCTTCATTTTTCTTTTCAAAATCATTCCATAGGGAAACATTATGTCTACTTATTGATGCTTATCAAGACTTAAAAGTTCACTTCATTAGCAATATTCTATTCACACGCATGGACTGAAGGAGAGCAAAATCCACCAAACAAACAAACACAGGCCAAGTAATCTGAATTCATCTAGTTCCCTTCCTTCTTTGTTAATAAGATCATCACATATTTGAACAGCTGAAGAAAATGATATATATACTGCTGGGGGAAGAAACTGGAAGCATCCAGACAGACTCTTAGCAGCAAAGACGTCTGAATAAACCGCACAGTGCTGGAGCAGGAAGGCCTCTTTCCTCATAACTTTCACAACTCTTTTGGAAGTACGGACTCCTACACACCACCCACAAGAAACCCAACCAGTGGAAGCAGAAATTCTGTTAGTCATCTTATATGCTGAATGTAAAATAAACATTTCGGATTCATCTAACCATATGGATTTAAACCAGAAAGTGTTAAAAAAAAAAATCTGTTTCTGAGGTGCAATTCCGGCACTGGTGCACAAAATACATCTGGGGAGGGCTGCACATAAGTTCATGACAGGACTATCTTCACAATTCAGAATCACAGCAATATTTTCACTCCAGCAGAATTTTCCTGTAGAAAACAAGACCTGCAACACATCTCTGGTCTTCACTAGTGGTATATTGATAACAAAGCCTAAACTTCAATGTAAAAATCTATTTCACAGTATTTGACTGAGAATTGGAAGACAGTGGCAACAAATGAAGACAATTAGGCCTATACATGGACAAGTAATTTTCACTTACGTAAATAATAAGCTGTTTTAGCAACTGTAGAACTACATAGAAAGGTCAGGGTCAATACAAGGAAGAGTCCTTGAGGAAAAGCCAGAAGCAATCTCTTTCCCCACCAAACTTCATCTGGCACATTACAAGCACACTGTGATTCATAGACCACCGGCTCAGGGACACCTATGATAGGCTTCCTACCCCAGATCTACTGAATTAACATCTGCATTTCAACAACTTCCTAGGAAGCCTGGGTCCACCTTTGGGGAAAGGAACAATGATCCATCCATACAGCACTAAATAAAGGCTTGCAACAGCAAGGACGTGGCTAATACTGTTTACTGCAATATCCCTAGCACAGAAAGCATGCCATAGGGGAACCTTGGTAAACATTTGGTGAATAAATTGATATGTAAATTTGTCTTATAGTACTTTCTTGTTCATACTGTGACTTTATTTATCAAATTCTTATATCTGGATAAAACTTAAATTCTTTACAAGCATAGACAGACACTCCCTTATTCATCTTTGAAATCTTCGTATGCTTCCCAGTATTTTCCACATAATGCCATGCAACAAATATTTTATCTACTATAACTTTTAGGTATTCAGCACATGAATGTATGAGCATTAATAGGTATTAGCTGTAATACTATTTTAATGTGAAAACTTGGGTAAGTTCAATTCAACATATATTTCCTAAATTCATTCATGTGGCTTTGGTTAAGAAAATTAACCCCATCAATGAAAATATTACATGCAAAACATTATATAGGGCCAGGTCCTGATTTTGTGTGATACCTTGAATTGGAGTGATGGGAATGATTGATTAGAATTCAAACTTTATTCTAAACCTCACACTATCCAAAAGCTTCAGTCTTTTCTTAAACCATGCACCAAACCTGCACTGTTTGAGAAATATCATCTTGTTAGTTTTATCATTTCTCTACCAGATTCATCTATCAGAGACAGTGAAATGACAAAAACCATTAAAAAAAAGAAAATATAGTGAGAGAACTCTATATAACAAAAGAATGAAATGATTAGTTTTCAAATAATGAGATGTCAAGACAAAAATCAAAAGTTAAGAACAATTTTCAAGATAGGTTGTTATAGCCAGAAAATTAGCAACATTCATATATCAATAGTACTCTAAAATAATATTCAAAGTGAGAATCATAAATATGACTTATTCTCAAAGTCTTTATTGTATTATAAAGAACAAAACATTAAAGTAGGGAATTCTCCCCCAGCAAAGAACTATTTTTTTTTCTTAATTAACCGAGTTAGCTCCTCTACTTCCTTTGATCTTCAGAAAACCTAGAGCATAAAGTTAAACCCATAGTATGCCTGAGTCAATGAGCACGTCTTCATACGGAATATCCCACACACATGCAGACACATGCACACATACACGCACAGTCATGTTTTTGGATCCCAAGGGTATAGCTGGCAATGGGACAGCAGAGTGTGTAATTAGTTCTCATTGTTCCCCTGACAGCTATAGCTCCATACAAGACCTTTTTTTCTTTTTATGTTGTAAATGCTATGGAAAAAACACACTAATAACAGGCATTTAATAATGGGTCCAGCAGCCATAGAGGGGACATTGCCAGAAAAGACTAGAATCTCTCTCCCTCTTTTCCTCTCTTTTTCATATATCTAGATGAGGAGGGAAGTCTTGTTCCTCTACTATAGAAATCTTCAAAACACTTATGACAGGCAAACAATAGAAAAATTTAATTTTTAAATTTTTCCCCAACTCCTGGGTGACAGGAAAGTACGCGCACTATGCTTCAGCAATACTAAATCCATAACTCTGTCTGCCCTGAGATATTAACAGAAGTAAAGGCCTTGCTTAGTAGTAAAGAAAATACTCTTTAGAACAGTATTTTACTTTGATACTCTCAGTGAAAACTACAGAGATTCAGTTTTTGGATTTGGGCCTTGCTTTTCATAGAACTCAAACAAATTAGCACCGTGCTTCCACATATCTGGGTGCTGTACTTCCTGAGGCCTAAAAAAAAAAAATTAGCACTTGTAATATCAAATGTCTGGGTGCTACATTTCCTGAGGCTTACTTTAATTTGTTTCATACAGTATTTAAAAGAAAGTATCCCCAAGTTGCTGCCATGGCGGACACGAGATCTGTCACAGCAGCCTTTCTTGCCTGATTAATTAGTAATTGGGAGACACATTTTGGCAGCTTTCTTTTCCCTATTATTTTCTCTAGTTTGACACAAAACCCTGTCAGAAGCACCACTATTTGAACTGTACCCCTCTTAGTGCTGGGTCACTAAATTTTAATAAATGGAGCTCCTGCAAGAAAACTACAGCAATAGGCATAAAAGTTTATTGAGGCAGTAACAGTAAACAAATATATGAAGAAAGCACTGAATGCCACAGTATCTAAAACATTAATGGTCTGTCTGAACCCAAGGTTATTATTGGCAAGATTGCAGAGCACAGACTGAGAGCAAAGCCCTTCAACAAAACCTAGGCTTTCATCTCTCTTTAAAAAAAAAGTACTAGTTAAATAAAGCAAGCAAATACTTTGCTGCAGCAGAAACATATGTTTGAGCTTCCCTTAGCGTTCATTCCTCCATTATTCCAACCCACTCAATAAAATTATTGGGAGACAAGATCTATAGTGGCTACACAGAGGGAGAACTCTTCCCGAAGTCACGGAAGTGCTGTCTGAGCCACAGAAACATTCTTCATAAAAGCTAAGGTGAGGAACCTAAATCGAAGCTAGAAAGACTGAGACTTTGGAGATGTGCAAATAAGCACAGAATCAGTTTCAGGATCTCCATCTCCAAGTGTCAGTCACTTCAAAAAAGTATCCTGCTTCGATGGTGGCTTGGGACACTTGTGCGCCGGGGCAGTGGCCGTGCTGCGCAAGTCAGAGGTCACTGCTTCCGCATTCCGACATCTGTCTGCATTTTCTTACCCTGAAACAATAGAAGGGGAACTAGGCTCATTTGCTCTCACTTTGTTTAACGTAATTGTTAAACACAAAGATAATTTCCCTGTATTTAGAGTTATTTTACCTTTTCTCTTCCCATTTTCATTTGTCTCGATTAAGTACTATTAGAAAAAACTCAACTAGCAGATTAAGTCATTTATACATTTCCATGCAGTAAATTCAACAAAACCGTCTATTTCACTGATGTCTGTGAAACACTAAGTATCATATCGTCCGTCATCAAAATCTAGATAGCAATTTACACTAGAAATTTTCCAATCAAAGCCACACTTGATTTTATTCAAACAGTACTGCGTTATTGATACAAAAAATGTTTTCACCATATGTATTTTCAGAGTAAGAGGCAAGGAGTGATGGTTAATTACAGCTTTTATATATTCAGATACATCATTAATAAATTTCAAAATTGTAACTCTTTACAGTTTGGAAACAGTATATCAGAACGAAAGTATTTGTTAGTTTAGAACTAAAAGGGCACTTTGAACACTTCGTTATTTTAGTTTTTTCTACTAGCCACTCAAAAAAAAAAATGGATGATAGATACGGAAAGGAAGTTTTTCAGTGCAAAAACCTGTCAGCTTTTACCTGGACTTTAACCATAAGACATATATATTTGTTCTTAAAATAGGTATTTTACTGGTCACCTGAACATTTCAGCTGCAACCACCCCAAAACCTACTTCTAATGAACTGAAGTAATGTGACATACACATTATTCTTCAGTGCCTAGTTTAAGTCAGACTGACTCAGTCAGGTGGCTTTTGAGATTGGTTTTTAGGCCCCTCTGCTTCGCCTGCAGACGCTGAGACGGATGTTTCCAGACATAATCAAGCACAGTGCATCTTCTGGGTAAAGTCTACTTCTTCAATGTAGCCAGACCTATAAAACGTGGTGGAAAATACAGCTGACTCAGCTGATACAGTCTCATAATTTTTAGTAACAAATATAAATTTGCTTCTAAAATATTTTTCTATAAGAACCCATAAGAAAGTTTTGTTGATGAGAATGTAAGAGGCAATATTTTAGGAATTAATTCTCTGGCTTCATTTAGTCTTTCTTCAAATAGTACAAAGGCTTTATCTTGGAAAATAGCTACATTTTCGTCATTACCTCTTCCTGCATTCCCGGTACTGCGGAGTAATCTGAGAAGAAAAAAAAAAAAAAACCAGAACAACACCAGCAACAAAAACTTAGTCAGAAAAAGAAAACTTGAGTTGGGGGGAGACAGAGACTATTGGTATATTACTTTAAATTTAACAGTGAATTAGAAGCTTCAAGGACAAATACACATGGAAACATGGTACAGCCCGACTTTCAACGATAAACTACCATATGCTTAAGTTTTAATATATTATCCCTATGTTAAAACATCCTTTAATGTCAACTAAAATACAAGAAGCTAGCACTTTAGTGGCTTTGCAAATAAGACAGAGATTTAAACGTAAAGTCCTGCCAACATGATTAGAAAGTGGTTTAGTCCTTTTCTATCGTCCATATTCATTTCCGGACCATTTTCACGAAAGAAATAAAATCGGTGTTAAAACAAGATGGCTGCTTCTAGAGTGGAAAAAAGAAACACACTGATTTAACCGAAAGCCCAAATCCAAGCTTTTCTAAATAAGGATATATGCATTTATTTCATTATATCTATGTTTTCCCATATGTCTATATAGAAACCCATGAATCGCACGGCAGTTATTTAAAATCATTAATAACAAAGCAATTTTGTTCAAAGGCCTAATCGTTGCTTGTTAATAACGTGATAATCCAATACATATGGGTAAATTCACTTTCACTTCGTATCAAATTCAAGATCATCAAGTCATGAAAATTAGGTCATTTGATAATTAAAATTTAACAATTCTAATAATAATTGATTTATCTTTTAAGAATCCAATCATAAAATCATCCAGTAATATAAGAATCAATGAACTACATTTGACTTTACATATCATTTCCTAAGTATAAATCACAGGAAGTGAACTATTATGCAAGTTCTCCTTAAATTGCATTTTGTTGACCTGAAGTAAGGGGCAGATTAATTCTATGACTTATACATAAAAATTAAAAACATTTTGCTCCATTTTGAAATAACTTTTAAATAGATTTTAAAAATCATTCAGATCTATTTTTATTCCTAACTTGAGTGGAAAATAAAACCTGACAGTAACATTTTCTTCAACCTGTCAACTGTCAATTGTATGAAAGATGTTTCTAAAGATGACAAAGGTTTATTTTTTCTTATTGAAAATGATAGAATTCTACCTGCACGCGAGCCAAGTCAACCATCACCACGGTGTACTACTGCCTCTCGGCAACTAGTGAACTTACGTCAAGAGTTTTCAATATTTTCAAATGTATTTATTGAAATATAGGACTTGCTGTTTGAAAAGTACATTCAGAAATCTCAAAATCAAGAATTTGCTTCCACACAAATGATCCTAGCAGTTTTATAACAATCCGTGGGGAACTTTTATTTTGAAACTAATAATTACACATAGTAGTACAGAAAATGTGTGCCCTTTTTAATTTTTAAGTAGGTCAGTGTCATTGTGTTACCTTGCTTGTGACTACACCTCAAAAATCATAAATGCAGACAAATTTAAGAGAAAACAGATCTCGTACAGTACTGAATAATATCCTACTCAGAAATGCTGCAAGTTCACATTAATCACAAACTTTTCTACAAAACAGCTCAAGACATAGGTTGGAAAGCAGACTAGCATATAAATCTACTAATATAAATCAGACACTTAAGAGAAACAGTAGTTTATTGATGTTTGGCTAAGACCACCATCGTAAGACAAATTATAAAAAGGGAATATTAATATCTCCTATTTTTCTCTCAGATGCTTCTACCCAAATAGGAAGATATCATCTATCACAAATGACCATAGGACAATTTTTTTTTTTTTTCAGGCCAGACGACTGATTTGAAGAAGTTGTCCTGGCCAAGAGGTAAGGGCCACTTTTCTTCTCTAGAGAACACAGACTTTCTTTTCAACATGAACAGTCACAAGACCCTGCTGTTCAACAGTATGTGTACCATTTTTGAAAGGAAAATCAATAATTAGGAATCAGTCAACAGAAAGTGGTTCATTACTTAAAACAAGGTATCATAGCTGCTAAAACCTTATGCTATAGAGGTCACTCAAAACAATTACCAAAAGAAGATACTGAGTGGAATGAAAAATCAGTAAACGAATGACTTATATTGATTAAAGAAAAGCCTTTAAGTAATAGACCAAATACTATCACATATATAAAACTCCGCTTTTAATATACTGTTTTGTTCATTTTATATTTTAATGTTTCTCTTTTTCTTTCAAAGGTAAACTCTTCTGGTGTCTTTGTCTCTCAAGCTGGGAAAGGCAAAGACTCGTGAAGTACTAATTGTATTCATTCATTTTCTTGACCCAGCATGAGACTAGTAGCTTGCTTGGTTCACAGCAACAGGGGAGAAAAGGAGGTAGCCATCTTTATCTGTCCCTGTCCAACAGGAAACCAGGCCAGTGGGCAGAATGCAATGAGGTACCTGTTCCAAAGACATTTTCCAAATTAAATGACATGAAATTAATTTGTCCCTAAATAACTCAGGGCTTATCCAACCCCGGTCCTCAGTTTTCAAAGACGGAGGTCTCTAAAGCTATTGTTTATCAGCCTCAACATGTACGACAATGAGATATTAGTTCTGTGAACCAGTGGTCTAGTTAATACCTCTGCAGTCACACAGGCAGTAATGAACTACTACAGACTCTGTCTGCTACTTCAATTACAAGTGGTTTGTTGACACTGGAAATGCCAAATGAGCCTGTACAAGCAAGTGGGCCTCAAACAGCACTGAGGTTCCAGTCAGGAAAGGCAGATGACTCTAACTGATAGTTTGGTACAATTACATAAGGCAACGCCTGCAGAGGCTGGATCATAACATCTCAATAGCAAACTTTGCTTTTCACTATTCTTTGGAAAGATATCCAAAAAACAAGGAGTATACTTCTCTTTTACAAATGCCAAGATTTAAATAGGGGAAGGAATTAACTTCAGGCCCAAGATAAAAAGATAAGCAATTATACTGCCTTATTCTCATCCTGGTACTTACATAAATTCAGATATAAGTATCAAAATGACAAGATTATCCTAATACATCTAATAAAATCATAGTTACAGTGAGGCTCAGAATGAATCAAGTTAAGACTCTAACATTTTTACTTGAAGAAAATTTATGTTTCTAACATGAAAAGGACACAAAACATTTAAAAATCAGGGAAGTCCCCTTACAAGTTTACTAACATAATTTATTCAAAACTGAGATAAACCTTTCCTCTTTTCTCATAACAGATTCATAGGTCTAAACCAAAATGATTTCATTTATTTTGTCAGTGAAAAAAGGCACAATGCCAAGATTCTGTTATTCATACATCAAAATAATGATATTTAAAAATGAGGCAAGTGAATTTTGAAAGAAGAAAAACACCCAAGGGAGGAAGATTAGGGGAAAACGTTACTACTACACTTACTTAGCCACACGCATGACCTGCGTGGTCACAGGGCTTGGGAGTGTTGACCTAGAAATCACATTACTTTCACAACTCCAAGATTACATGCTAACAAAACTAAATGGTGTCAATTACGTCCTACTCTAATAGGAGATGTTTCATTTACAAGTTCCTAAAGAAATGAAAAAAATCCAGAGAAAATATAAGATTAGGTTAAAGTGTAGCAAATCCTCGATGAACTACCAGAAACATCCTTCATGTTAACAGAGTAACCTTACAAAGTGAGGATACTCAAAGCACCGGTGAGGAGAACTGGTGTTACCCGAACTATGTTCATTATATCTGTTACTGTATTATTTTACTTATTGCATCTATAATGCCAACTTGGAGAAATGTTAACTTATCCAAGCATCGTTTTGGCAGTCAGAAGAATTCAAGAATTTTCCAGTCTACACACAGTATTCAAAAGAATTTCTTACTTTAAGCATCAAGCTGATAGCAGGCTTCAGGTTAAAAGTTATATTCTTTATATTAATGTTTATCTTTGTAAGTATATGTACTAAGGCATAAAATATGTAGTTATATTACCAAGAATCTTCTTAAAGTTACTAAAGTGCTTTCTACAACCTTAAAGAAATTAAAGAAAAATAAATTAGACCTTCTTTGCCTTGGACTTTGATTATTCAATGTTATTTAGTAACATTCTAATTTAGAATACAAAGTAGTGTTCAAAGGACCATTCAGTATTAGCTTTTAGGTAAAAGACAAGCAAGCTTTCAAATTTTAGACATGGAAGATGTGTGCAGGCAAAACTATCCCATAGTATTTCTATTCAGACTACTAGACCTCAGTCTTTATTTCACAGAGTGATGCCAATTTAGCACATAAAATCAGTTTGGTCCATCGTCCAATAAAAACTGGCAAGTAAAAAGTTACTTGAAAAGTGATTATCTGCTTTCCAGAAGTGACTAGCAAAAGCATAGCTCCTAACGGTAAAACTATTCTGACAGCAAGTAAGTTTAGTATTTTTCCTGTGAGCCTTGATTTACAAATGCTTATGATGTCAAGGTGAGTAGCAGATAAATTTCCATCCGCTACACACGTTATGTGTAAGGTTACACAATAAGGTATCTAATCCCTGTGATCAGGATATATTTAACTCTAATTTTAGCTAACTAAATATACTTTTAAATCACAACTTTCATAAAGCTAAAATGTATTTACTTCTTTTAGATATAATATCCACTCTTTATCAGCGTACTACTTTCTTCTAAAGGGAAAAATGTAAACTGTATCTAAGTTCCAATTAACGATATCCACTTTTTCCCCAAAAGATTAAAGTCTTTTGCTTATATTACTAGTTTTGCAAACTCTTGATACTTTCCCTATAAAATCAGAAGTTATGGCTAACTTATTTTCCAAAAATTATAAATGAAAAGGAAATGCAACAGTGAACTTATAAAATGTAATAAACCTATACAGATTTATGAAATAACACCTATCTTCTGTGATAAATTTAGTTTTGTTTTAAAATTACTTTTTATTTCGATTTCTAAAAATTACATACAGATTGACTTTTCAAAAAGTATCTTTTGATTCAACATTTCTGAGTTAAAACTGTCCACTACTGTCTACCTTTCAAATATTATTTTCAAAAGTAAGTTTCACTGTAGTAACATACCGAAGTAAGTGCGGCCTGAAACCTCTTAGAATGTTACAGCAATTTCTTGAGCATGATGAGGAACCTCGGTCCCTCTGTTGAACATTATCAAACTGATAATGATCAAGCAGAAAGGTATTTCCACAACCATTAAGCTAGAACACTGACCTAAGAATACTCTTAGCACTTTTAAATTCTACAGATTAACTTCAGGCAGATTCAAAACCACCATGCTTCTGACCAGAGTTTTCTCTAGGCAGGGCAGATCTATTCAAAAACATGACCTGTGACAGAAATCAGTGTGCTAATCTCAAATCAAACAACACTACCAAAAGCATAAAACATAACCTGAGATGCAAGGTCCCCCCACTAATTCGGACTGGCCTGACAGGTTAAGAAGAGGGGTCCGAGTAGGGATGTTGTTGGTTCTTCCTGTGTTAACTTGGGGGAGACTGGGAACCCCATGTCTCCAAATAAATGAGTACCACTAGGAAAAGTTCATACTTAAGTTGGGAGAGACAGTCAAGAGCAAAACATCCCAAATTCAACCAACTTGCTACTGATTGACTGAATAAAGTGCTAAAGTTTAGAACTATAAATTCCTGCTTCATATATGCTGTCTAATAAAGCCCCAAAGGGAATAAAACCAAACAACATAATAAGACTTGCTTTTAACACCATCACAACTGGAAAGCTTGCTCTATTTGTCTTGTCAGCTTTAATAAAAAGACATCTCCTCTAGCAGGATGGCTTCTCTTTCTCTTTTCCTAATAGCGGTAAGTGGCATGTCAAAGAAGAAATAGCTTCCCGTCCCACCACCACCCACCTCCCTGAGACTTCACAAACTTTCAGAGGCGTCTCCACTGGTCCTGGGTTATGCGTTTCAGACTGGGGCTACTTGGGCAGGACTGAGTAGCCCGGATGAGCAGGCGGGGGTGGGGGGGGGCCTCCGCCTCAGCTCGGCGACCCGCGGGCCGCCCGTGGGGAATCTGTCCATCTCCATCTGAGCTGACACTACCCTACTGGGCTTGCTCCTCAGGCGCGCACAGCGCAGGGAGCCTGGAGGCCTAGGCAGCGCCAGGGATGCAAGAGCGCGAGGGGCCCCGCAGGCTCCTCTCCCCAGCGGCTTGGGGCGAGCAGCCGCAGGCTTATTCCTTGGCTCCCTCTTCTTTGCTCCCGATTTCCCCTGGAGCCCAGGAAAAAACCTGTGCGTTTAGGTACAGTCGCTACGACTTCCCTCTTCGGCGAGCACCGCAGCGGGAAGCTGGCCTGTGTCCCGGAGACTCAGGGTGACACGGCCCACTGGGGCTGATGATGCCCACAGGCCGGGGCAACGTGCTGCGCGCCCTGCCCGGAGGCTCCGCCGTCCCGGATCCTGCCCCGCCCGCACCGCCGGCCGAGAGCCCGGGGCCGCGCCGACCGGGCCGCACTTGCGGCGCCCACCTCTGGCCTCTGCGGGTTTCGGGCGCCCGCGAGCCGGCCCAGGTCCCCGCGTCGTTCTGGCCTCGCAGAGCAGCGCCGCGCCGCGCCAGGCCGCGGGCCACGGGCTCCCGCTCCCGGCTCCCGGCTCCAGGCTCCCGGCTCGGCCCGCTCCGGCGCCCTCTCAGCACATGACGTAGCGGCACGAGCTCAAACTTTCCGACCCGGCACCGCCGCGGGCACTGCGGGCGCGGCGGAGTGGGAGAGCGAGCCCCGCTCCCACGCGGATTCCGGCGGGCGGCTCCGGCGATTAAAGAGCAAAATCAAAGCCCGAGCTTCCGTTCCCAGCCCCCTCCACTTCCCCCGATGGCGCTCTCCGTGCGCACCCGTCCCAGAGAAGGACACAATTTAGAAGAAAAAGAAAAAGAAAAAACTTTGAGCTGTTTGGCGGGTTCCCGCCGCAGTCCCTGCGCGCTCGGGCTCCGGGTCCGCGCGGCCCGCAGCGCTCACCGGGGCTCGGGCCCGGCGCCGGGCTCGTGCTGTCGGTCTGTCCGCCAGGAGAGCGGGGACGTCCCAACGCCCGGGCTCCCGCCCTTCCCGAGCCCGCCTCACCCCGCTGAGGCGGCGGGTCTGGGCAGTCGGGAGACTCTCGGGGCGCCCGGCCTTCGGCGCCTGCTAACAAAGAGCGCGCGAGGAGAGAGCTGCCTGCCGGGCCGCGAGCCGGCGGCGTCCGGAGAGCGGGCTCGGAGATGCGCGCTCCCGCCGGCCGGTGCGCACCGTCCCCGCCGCCGCCGCCGCCGCTCCCGCCTCCGGCCCGGAGGCCCGGAGCCCGGCTCTCCGCCCCCCGCGCCTTACCTGGGGTTGCTGCTGTTCCAGTAGACAGCGTAGCGGTCGGCCACGGCCTTGGAGCCCGGGTCCTGGCTGAGCACACACATCCAGAGCACCAGAAACACCAGCGTCAACATCTCCACGTGCAACATCACGCCTGGCCAGCGGCGGAGCCCCCGACGCGCCACTCCGGGGAGAGAGCAGGATCGGGGGAGGGAGGGAAGGACGGAGAGAGAGCGCTGGCGCCAAATAAATACGAATAAATAAAATGCAAGAGGGTGAGAGAGCCGAGGGGCGCACAGAGGCCGGGAGGGGTAGGGGGCAGGAAGAAAGGGCGGTGGACCGGGGCGGGGAACACAGACGACTCGTACCCCACTGGCAGGCTCGGAGGAACGAGGAATCACAAGATGGAGAGGAGCGTGCGTGTGTGTGGCGGCGGCGAGGGCGGGGGAAGGGGTGCCAGGCCGGGTCTCGGGCGGCGGCTGCGGCCGGTCACCCCGGGAGCGGGAGGTGCGTGCGGGGCCGAGCGGCGGCAGCGTGGGTCGGGGCGGGCGGCGGCGCGCGCTGCACAGTCACCGGGAGTTGCGCGCCGCGGCCGCGGGGAGACATACACCGGCCCGCCGGGCCCTGCTCAGCGTCGGCGCCGCGGGCTGCTCACGGCTCCGCGGGCGCCCGGGGCCCTCGCTCCGCGCCCCGCTTCGCTCCAAGTTACTTTGACGGCCGGTGGGAACCTGCAGGAGGAGGGCGCCCTGCAGGCGAGTCCGGGCGCTTCCCCAGCCGCCTCGGTGCCTCAGGCAGGCAACCCCCGGAAAGCTCGGAAGATCGTAGGTATCGACTGCGGTACCGGGCGGTGCGCCGAGAAGGGTGGGATCCGGAGCGGCAAGCCCAGCCCCGCGGGCGTCCTGGAAACGGGGGAGCAGCCGCCGCGCTTGCGAGCAGCGGTCTTGCCTCGAAAACCTCAAAGAAAAGTTTGGGTCTTCGTGTCTTCCAAAAGGTCCCTGGTGGAGTCCGGGCGGCGGCGGCGGCGGCGGCGGCGAATCCTGCACCCGGGCACGGGCCGGGGCGCGGGGATTTCTCGGCCGGGCGTGGTGCACCGGAGCGAGGGAAAAGCAGAGGTTGTGGACCAGTCGGCCGGGCAGAGCTGGGACGCCCAGACGCGCAGGACGACGCCAACCCCACTGCGCTGCTGGCGGCGGGAGGGGAGACAATCACTTTCCAGCGGATCCCTCCAACTCCGGGACGCGCCGGTGTCCGTCTCCGATCGCCTTCCGGAGCCCCACGCGCGGTGCCGAGAGCCCCGTGAGCGCTCAGAAGTGTCCCTGTGACTCCGACCGATCCGGCCCCGAGCCCAGCAACTTGTAGAGATGCATCGATCAGTTTGAAAAGGGGGGACAGAGAGCGCGCGCGCACGAGCAAGTGGCACCTCCCCGATGACTACATCAGAAAACCTTCCCGGTCCTCCCGCAGCCGCTCCTCTTTCCCTCCTTAGGCAGCAGCAGCAACAAGAGGTGAAAACCACCAACCGGATCCTAAAACCCCTACCCCGGCGAGAAAATAAATCAACTTGAGTGCCCAGCACGAGCTGCCCTGGAGAGACTGAAACGACTGGCGAGAAGTGGAAAGGGGTAAAAGTCAGTTTTGCAAGAGCGAGGAGAGAAAAGGGGGGGAGAAAAATGCTTTATGGGAAAAATCTCTTCGGGCACGCCCCCTCGTTAATGACCTGCGTGCGGGGCCGGCCACGGCGCAGACCGCGCGGCTGAGACCGCACTGCGCGGGGCCGCGGGCCGTGCAGTGGGGGCCCCGCCCGGGCGTGTGCGGGGCGTGGGGGCGCGAGGTGCGGGGTGCGCGACGCGAAGCAGGGGAGGTGCCGTCGGCCCGGCCCAGCCCGCGCTGCGGGGTCATGTGGCTGCCTTTTTTTTTTTTTCCCTTCCAAGCAGTTTACTTGGAAAGGTGGGGGCCGCCGGAGCAGCCAGTCAGGGGACTGCCTGCTGTTTGCTTACGGATCGGGATTTTTCCTTCACTCCAACCGGATTGGTTTGCTCCCCGAACGAGAGGCGTTTTCCTAATCTCCTCCGCCCGCCCCCCCCGCGCCCCACCTTCCTGAAACCCGACTAATTGAATTACGGGGAGTGCCGAGGCGCTCCGCCGCCGCGCCCCGAGCCTCGCGTAACCCTTTGGATGCTGCAGAGCCCAGGCACGAATAAGTTGACATCTTTCCGCCTGGCGAGCGGTGGCCCCTGGGGTCCCCAGCCTGTCCGCGGACGGGAGCTGCGGCCGCCCACCGGGCCTCGGTGTTCGCAGTCCCGGCCCGCGCTGGACGGACTCGGCGCGCGTCTCCGCCCGCAGCGCGCTTCGCCTCGCGCCGGGCTATCGGGGAATCCGAGCGCTTCTCCAGTGCCTTTCAACTCCTCGCTTCCTGCCCGGGATTTAAAGGTCTGGACGGGGGAAGCCAGACTGCTTTTTAAGTGATGCCCAAAGGCACGTTTAAAAAAAAAAAAATCGGGAAATCTCAGTTTACAGCGCTTACTATTCCGAGAGAACCTTGTACAGGGAGGGAAGAAGGAAACGCGGCTGGCGGGCCCAGCAGACACGCTGGATCCTCCGCGGGTCGCTGGGCTCGCCGAAGACGCCCGAACTGACCCTGGGCGGGCAGAAGGGGTAGGAGTGGAGGGCAAGAGTCCCTCCATTGCTGCAAATGCCTCACGCTCCTGGACTTCCAGGACAGGCTGCAGCGCGTCGGGCCCTCCCGCCGCCACGCGCAGTCGTCTGGCAGCTGGGTCCAGGGGGGGTCGGGGTCCCCGCGTCCTGGTCTCCGGGCGCCCAGAGCAGTGGGACAGAGGCCCGCGGGACCCGCCCTCGCCGGGCTGCGTATAGGGGGGTCGGGGTGGCGTGCAGTGTTTTTCTATTTTGCTTTCTAGTGAGTTTCCTGCTTGGGTAGGAAGGGCTGATCCGAGGAAAGAAAGCAGGTTTGCTTTTCTCCCAAACCTACCAGTTCTCCCTGTTACTTATTAGCCTAATAAAATCAAATCTCCCTTTCTCCTCGGCTTTCCAGTCCTCGGGCTCCGGCTTTGCAGCGCGGCGGAGCTCTTTGGAAGCGTCCAGGCGCCCTCCAGTGGTGCGCCTGCGCCCCGCACCCGGCAGGAGCCGGGAAGTGGGGGGAAAAATCTAAAGTCCTGTTCAATAAAGTCTTGGGGATAAAGGAACGGACCCGTTAGGCTTGAGTTAGCTGGACTCCATCGGCTGTTGCCTAAAACTTAAGTATCTCCTCAATTACAGTAATTTTCTTTCTTAGCTGAATATCCTAAACTATCCTCAAAATGTCTAGATATCAATTCCAGCCTCATGACACACCACACTACGAAATAAATCAGCTTCCTAATTTAAGAATATTAACGTTTCAGAATATTAACAAATATGTTCCTCCATTATCTGTAAATTTCACACAATTCCAGCAGTGGCGAACCTTAAGAAAAAGATCACAGGATAGGCTTTAAAAATATATATCAGTTGTTCATTTGAAACGTTATCTGCGTTTATCCTGGGTCTAGAATCTTGCTGATGTCCAGTCCAAGTCCTTGGCCTGTGTCAGGGGCTGTGTGTCTTTTCGGGCCTCTTCCCTCAGCCCGTCTTCCATGGGCTCCCCTAGGTGTCCATCTGACCGGCAGCTTGGCCGGAAATGCTCTGGACCCTTTTAAAGGATAAATGTATCTTTTGGAAGAAGAGAATTCACAACTGCTCTCTGGGAGAAAATGCTGATTCTCATCGTTGTCTTGTTAGTTAGACAACTATCAGGTGTCAGGGAGCGAGCAAGCTGGCTTCCTGGAGCATCAATGGAGAGAAAGATGAAGAAATCAAGAAATGGTACCCACTTAATTTCCGTTTGAAAAATATACTGTAACCAACATATCAGAAGAATACAGTCACCTCGCTATTTTAAATATCTCTAATTTAAGTTAATTTTACGTTTGAATAGCATTGTGTTAAATTTTTTAAAATAATGGTTAGTGTGGCCATCTTTACAATGATTTAAGAGGTTGGAATAAGGTGTTGAAATTTGCAGCTGTTCAGAACATAACAGATTTCTTTGTGAAATGTCCATAAACCCAAATCAGATGCCTCCTTTTGGGATTTACACCTAAGCAACTATTAATACTGGAGTTACTAAGCAGCGTAAAATACACATATATTTGAATCGCTAGAATTTGAAAAGGTGTATCAACTGTACACTTTCTGCCAGATAACTCACTGCTTCGTCTCTTCAGGAAAACACACCCATGACTTAATTTGTACAGATCAGCATTAAATAAATAATTAGGAATAGCCCAGTGTCACCAAGGCAAGGTCTTATAAACTGGCGTTAACAGAGTAAGTAGCTAGTGCCAAGCATGGCACTGCACTCATGTCTGACTGAAAGAAAATATTCAAGAAACTAAAACATAAAGGAATAAAAGTGCAGGGAATGTGAACGCTCTGGGTTCACCGAGGTTGAAACAGTGTGGCGCTGAGACCTGAAAGATAGGTCGGTAACAGACTGTCAGGGGGCTTAACAGTCGTCCTGGAAATGTTTACATTTCAAGTTACAGATAAGCAGGAAACACTGGTGGTTTTAAAACACGTGAAGCAATAATCCGTGTGCCTCGAATCACAACATGAACTGAACCTTATTTCATTACATTTCAGTGTTCGAACCTTATGTGTGAATTAGGGTCATCTAAGGGACCTTTTTGAAAAAAGACAATACCGGGGACCACTCCCTGTTCCCGATGCTTAGGGGCGGGGCCCTGGGTCTGTAATTTTTAAGAGCTCCCTGGAAAATTCTAATGAGCACAGAGATTGGAGAAGCACTGATCCAGGTAATTTATTTTTGCCTTAATTACTTCAGTCTTTCAGGCAAAAGTAAGTTCTATTCTTGTTTCTCTGAAGAAGGAGTCCAGCTAACCAGCAAGGCATCATGGTGATACTTAGAGCAATGATTTTCATGATCCTGTCTATTAAAATGAAATGATACTTTTAATTTTCCACAGCACACAATTGTTTATGAGTGTCATCCTGGGGCTGCAGCTGCAGGGACAAAGCATACTTTTAAATATGGGTTAATCTTTCTTTCTTTCTTCGACAATTTTTAAAATTTGAATTAGCTGCCACTAGATAGAAGTGGAATTCTGCTGGGTCAGATAGCTAAACAAATAAATGAAGCTCGTAAATCAAACCTCCTCATGCTCCACATACTAAGTACTACACCCAAATTAAATGACGGAGTCAGAAGGTAAATTAGAATTTATATCCAACAATGATAATAAGTGAAATAAATGATACAGCAAAAAATTAAATAAGGATTACACACAAAAATTTCTAGCAGATGACTAAAATGATATCTAAGTCAAGCCTACTATTTTTCTGGAAGATGTAGGATTGTTCCAAAACCCTATGACACCCAAGTCCCCTCACTCCATGCACTGTTACCCAGGCACCTTGTCTACAGACAGAAGTTACAGATGACAACTCTCTTCTATCATCCCCTTTTGCTACATTTCTTATAGTATATAAAATAAATACATAAAATAAATACTTCTCTCTTCTCGTAAGACTCTAAGAAATACTCTTTTTTCTGTGTCTCTTCTATGTGCAACTTTGAAAAAAAAAAAATCTGCTGAGTTCTACATCTCTGCCTCAGTCCTGAGATCTTCAAACCCCGTCATGAATTTTCCTCTCTCCTCTTTCTCTCTTCCCTGAACTGGAGCTCCCTGGAGTTTATTTCATGGTGTCCTGTCCTGTAAAGTCTACAGAAAAAAAGAAGCAGTTTTACACGGTGCTGCAATATGCTGAAAAAGGTTTGAAAGTCTATATATTGCTATTTTTCCCATTTCAAAATATATTTTTAATATGTGCATATAGCAAACTCGTGAAACAAATATTTTAGCAGATCTTTTGATACCTAGATCATATAATCAGTTACATATCTGTTTCTAAAAGAAATGAAGAAGTACTGGTCTCCATGTTGCTTTTCATTACATATGCTGCGGTATGTACCCTTAAGTTATTGGACCAGTTTTAAATCATAAAGTTGAAATTGGTAGATGATTTTATTCCCATAGGCAATTTTATTTGAACATGTGTATACTATTTACTGTGCATTTTCCTCTTCAAATTTTTTATTAAAATTCACTGAATAAAAATCATCTGCGTTGCAAAAATCTAATCAGCTACTTAACATAAAGGACACTCTCAAAATATCTTAGTGAATTATTAAATTGCATAAATATTCTTTATATAATATATATATAACCATGAATTTATATTATCAAGAAAATAAAAGTTTGTATTTATGTTTTATAACCACAGCCATTTATAGCTACCTTTTTTAAAAAAAATAAGTTTTTAACTAGCCATTACAAAACTAGTTAATTTATGCCTTATTTCTACATTCAAATTATAATGGCATTTTCTCCTGCCAGTTTCATTGACCATCATCCAAAAACCGATGTAAGTATGCATTTTTGTATTCTTTGACTTGTTTGAAGACACCCCCCCCCCGCAAGTGTGGTACGTCCTTTTATAGAAATTTCATCCATAGCATTACATACATTTATATACATATATACACACTCATATATATATATACATATAGATATATACATATATGTATATATAAAGATGAGCCAGAGGACCTAACACCTAGTCAATAAGCATGATTATATAAAATAGGAAATGCTGTTTCCAAGCCCCTGTTTAGCTTTTCTTCCTCTAATTTAAACTAGCTTAACAAAGTACAATGTGGAACTATGGCAAACTGAGATATTCTTTCCTCAAATTATGTGCTTTCTTTTTTTCCATGTAAAGGCTTTAGGGAGATTTTGAATCTCTCCCTCCTCTATCTCTCTCTCTCTCTCTCTCGCTCTCATTCATTTTCTTAGTCACACTATGAATGGTCTTTTACAGTACACTATTAACTTAGAAAATGTTTCTTCTCACCGCAGATTCATAACTCTAGTATGAGTCTTACAAATACCCTATGCCAACATTGTAAATTTTACTGTCACGCTATAAAGATACAGTGAAGGCATAATTTTTTTTAAAGCATTTCACTTGTAGTTTGGGATAATAGTTATAAAGTTGGTCTCTATAGAAACGATTATAACTTATGATCTTAGAACGTCAGATAATAATGCAGAGGATTATTGGCCAAAACTTTTTTAAAATGAGAAATATTTTTTGTTGAATTGAGTCTTTCTAAACTCAAGTCTATAGAGGAAAGCATGAGCTTGAAATGACTACCCTTTAATCAGAGATTACCGCTCTCCATTTCCACGAGGCCCCCTCTTCTTTCTAGGCATGTGATGTATGCTAAATTAAATAGGATTTATTGGTTCAGCTTGATTCTGAATTACCCTCTTTTCCTGTGGATTAGAAAAGTGCATTTCTTAGCCCCTTTCCTTGAAACCCATCAGGATCTTTTATGTGAACTATCTCATATTCTGCACACTTCCAATACTTAATAAATATTACATTATAATATTAGCATAATAATAAATCATCTTAAAGTACTACACTGGCTATTAAGTGAGAACCTATTCAGTTTGAACCAAGACATCAGAAAGTTTTATTTTCTCCATATACACACAAAATAATTTAAAAAACTCTCTTCCATAAAATATCCCTGCATCCATAGGAAGTCTACATGTTGCAAAGCACAGTGGAGAAGGTACATCTTCCAGTTATGTATTTCATTTGTTCAGTATATTCAGAAGACTGAATTTGCCACTTTAATAAGACAGAGTTTAAAATGGGCAGACAAAAATGGAAATAGCACCATGTGTCAAGTAAATGTCCTTTTCCCAGTGGCAATTCTGAAATTTTATACAAGAGTACAAGGCCAGCAGCTATTGTTTCTCACCATTAAGACTTTCTGTTTCTGTCTGCAATTGGTTATGTCACATACACCCACACTAACAGCCAGTGAGAAAATGAGGATTTGCCTTATATTTTCAGAAAAGACAGAAGTAGAAAATGATTTGACAATCCCATCATTATTAGTTGCTTTAAGAGAGGCCTTGGTTTTTATTTATTTCTTTGTATGTTTGTATGTTGCAGACTGGCCTTGAACTCAGTGTGTAACCCAGACTGGAGTCCAACTTGGGACCATCCTTCTGCTTCAACCTCCTGAGTGCTGGGATTAGATGTGTGGAAACCACGCCCAGCTGAGAGGTCTTTAACCTGTTAAAAGGAAAAGAATAAAAATATTCTCCCTTCCAAAATAGTGTTCAATATTTACATTTTGCCTGCTGATCGGTGAACGAAATAGAATAAATAAGTCACCTGCGGCAGACAAGCTAACCCACACAGCTCCTTAAGAGTCTTAACAGTCAGTCCCTTCATCAGCAGAGGAAGTCTATTTTTCCACCCTCTGAATTTGAGCTGACCTTGTGACTCACTTTAGCTAGAACTTGGCAAAAGCAATGCTGTACCTGCTCTGAGCTGTGCCTCATGGCGGATCCAGGCTTCAGCTGTCTCGTGCTCAGGCCCCACCTAGCCTGGTTGTGAGAAACTTGCATCCGGGTCATCACTAAACTCACACTTATATCTGGAAACAGGGCTGCCACACAAACTGGCAAGTGTCCACGCGTACAGGAGGGAGCCCAGCTAAGACTGGCAGAAAAGCACCACTGACTCAACTCCATTGCAGCCCTCAGAATCCCAAGCTAAACAGATGTCTCTTATTTAAGCCCCTACACTCTGAAGTCCTTTATTCTACACCAGTAGATACCAGATACACCTTTTTCATAATTAAATGAAAATAAAAAGTTGAATACTTTTGAAATTAAATGTCACTGTTTCCAAACCTTAATTTCTACTACTGAGTCACTTGGGTTCTTAAATCTATAACCAACAATCACAGCCATCTGAATATTTCAGACAGAAATGCTTGTTCCTGCTACTTTGTATATTTCAGAAAGAATCTTTGTTTTAACAAAAACCTTACATGGAATCCTAAATGACTACAATTAATATTGAGGACTTTCTAATCTTCTTTGGGCAGTGGCCTTTGGTTAGAATAGCAAACCTGGGCAGATGATTTATCTCGAGGTGATTCTTCTTCCAAAGTGGTGTCCTGCAAGAAAAATGAAATGGAGGGAATCAAAGGAAGCTGTGTTTAGCTCCAGCTCAAATCTCCACATCACTCACAACTATTGATTTAACATCATGGCACCTCCATATTTCAGCAGGAAGATCTGCCATGAGACAGAAACTATAGTGACCCTGTAAGGGTCGTCTTACTGTCAACTTCAAATTACAACATCTCTACTCTTGGCTGGCAGCCACGCAGGCCCTGGGTGGTACAGCATCTCTTCATAGGTGGAAAAGATGCGTGTCAAGTAAATGAGATATAAAGTGAAATTGTGTATATCCAGTCTTATCTTCTCATAATTTAAAATTCTGAAAGGGGAGAAGGTTCTGTGCAAGCTCTCTTAAGTATAGTCTCCATGTCTGTTATTAGACTATTTACAAATCATAGTTGCTACTATGCAGCATCTAGCACGGGGTCTGACCCACAAATCTGGCAGCAGCTGAATGCCTTACTATCCCCCTGGAACTGTCTTATCCTTTGACATGCGTTATTTTACACTCATGCAGTCCTCTTACTTCCTATCTCCACAGCCCAGTACTAGGCACGTAGACAACAGTAAATACTTACGCATGGAGAAATACATATTATTCATCCCTTACATATAAGATGTTTTCTTATAGACCTCTTCTCCTTCTCCACTAACACGAACTTCTTTAACAACTGTATTCACACTCAGCTCCAATTATAGTTTTGTTTTGTTTTGTTTTTGTGCCTGGCCGTCAAGATCTAGCTCTAGAATTTACAGCCTGCCACCACCCTACTACATTCCCTGCCTTCTATGGACTTTTCAGAGGGCTGGATCCTGACACTGTGAAGGTAGCAAGTTTTAAAAAGGCATTTTCCACCCAACAGACTGAGACACTCCCTTCAGGCCCCACCCCTCCCCAGTTTGCCAAAGTCAAGACAAAATCCTTGGCCAGTTGCCAAATGAAATCCAGTAGCTGACAGACTTGATAGAGCATAGCATGAAGTCAAGGAAAGTAAAATTTAATTTCCCAAATTCTCTATTTTTTACTTTGTACTCATTTTTAATCAGAATATGTTTACAACACCAAATTCTCATTTCTGTATCAAGTTGCCTCCTAACAGATTTCGATCATCCACTGTCAACCTCTAACATCTATTCCATCTTGCAGCTGGAATGACGTACACCAGCTCAGTGGTGTCCCCCTCCACCATTCCCATGGCTTCTGCTGCCTCTCAAACTAAAACTCGACTTCTTCACAGGATGCCACCAGCACTGCCCGGAACAAGCTGATCTCTGCTTCCTTTCTGAACTCACATGGAGACTCCCCCCTACTCAGTAACTGCCGCCAGCCCACCAGTCTCCCTGTGTACCCAGATCAGCCCTGCATCTCTCTCGCTGGCCCTTCACTGCATTGTCCCTCTGCCTGCCACGTTCACACTCTGTCCTGCTTAACTTGTATTTGTCCTTCACACCTCAGCTCTAGGCTGCTTCGAGGATGACATACAAGTTCATGAAGCATTCCATCTTTTGATTCCCCTGCTAGGCATCTTCCTGAACCAGTTAAAGACATCATCGTGTGGCACTGATACACACAATCCTGTGTTTCTACAGCACAGTGTATAACAGCTAGCCCTTGGAAGTGACCTACTGTGTCCAGCAACAGATGAATGGATAAAGAAAATTGGAGCATTTGTACATAATAGAGTATTACCCTGCTATAAAAAATGATGAACTTTAACCATTTGTAGAAAAATGGATGTGCCTCGAGAACATAATGTTAAGTAAAATAAATCAGATATACAAATTTAAAAATCGTATGGTTTCTTTTCCATGGGATACCCCAAGTATAAAGAAATCAAAGAGCAAACTAAAACATACACCACAGGAAATAAGGAGATGACTTTGGTAATTGGTAAAATGACTAAGAGGGAGAGGAAAGAGAGGGAAGGAGATGTGAGAACAAATCAAACGTGTCATGCATGTGGACCAGCTCCCTGTAGTGAAGCATTCATGATGTACCACAGACAGACAGATAGACAGACACACAGACACAGATGAAATATCTTCAGTAAAGCATGATATAGAAAGGAAAAACACCATGCAGAGAATAACAAAGATCAGGACGGAAGAGGACTACAGTCTTTGAGGGAGGAGGAAAGAAAACTTCATTGAAAGGGTGACCTTGGAGTAAGTGCCACAGAGAAGAAAGGAACAGCCATGTGAATGTGGGGACAAGATGGCAGATCCGGCAGGAGGAGGGGGCTTCAGGCTCTGAGCAGGAGACCGGCCCTGGTGTTTGAGCCGCCATGAGAGGCTACCTCGGAGTGAAAGGATAAATAGAGGGTAAAGTACTGACTGGTGTTAGCAGGGACTGGGTCACATATGTATGGTACATCTTTGTCAAACTGAGGCTTTTACTTCAAGTCCAGAAAAAAGGGGAAAAGGTTTGGAGATTCACAGAGAATAAGATTTAGCTTTAACAGATTAACAGGAACCTGACTTAGGTTAGCATTCGGGCTATAAGTCTGAGATTCCTGGGCAGCACAGAAGCACAGCGACCTTCAGGAGTCTGTTTGTGTTCAAGTCTTAGGCTCCCTCTAAGGGCTGCTACTGTCACTAATTACATTCTATTCATACAAAGTAAGCTCCACAAGTCAGAAATGCAGAATTACTCTGTATTTTTAACTCATTATTATTTTTTTTTTCTTGTTGCCATTTGACTTCCAGCCCAGCTACACATAGTTTGAAATGGAAGAAATGGCACTGGAGGTACTTCAATATCAATGAAAGGTCCTTTCTCAGGAGCATCCATGAGACAAGAAGAGAGGATTAAACATTATTCTTGCTCCTCGATGATCTAAGTAAAAAGTCAACCCTTTCTGGTAACCAGAGAGGAGTTTGTTTGCTGGTTCCTCTCCAGGTGAATTATGGCTGACGGAGTAAAAAAAATTCTGAATTACTAAATGACTTACCCTGAAAGGAACAAGAAGGGAGGAAATATGTACGAGCTCAGGGAAAGGATTTTATAATGTACCCGAGTTGACTCAGTGATAAATGTACATAATTAATCATAGACACCATTTTGGCAAATGATACTTTGAAATGATAGAAGCAATTATCTGTACAATTACATATGCACAGGGATGCATTATTTTCTGACTTTCAACAGGCAGCTTACCTCAGAGAGCAGGTAAAGAAGAGACTTCCCTCATTTAGCATCTTAGTCTGCAGCAAGGATGTTTTCGCTTGTTGGAAGAGGTTCAGAAGAGAAATTAGTAAGAGCAACTTCGTCCTAAATCTATCTCTGTGAAATGACTTTAACCACTTACATTTCTACTTTGAAGCATGCAGCACAGGTTACGTGGTCTCTCCTCCCTCCCACACACTCTAAAAGAGTTTAATTTTCTAAATACTTTTCCAATCAATGTTTTGAAAAAAATTTAAGCACTTAATGGAAACAATGAAAGAATATTTTTTACTCTGTGAATGACATTAAAGTGAGAGAAAAAAATCTCAGCAACAAAGTAAGCAATTGTCTTTTCCTAACTTGATACAATGAACTTGTCCATTTTCTTAGCTTCACGCCCTTATCTTACAAAGGCAATATGGTGTGGTGGGCACAGTTCAGGCTGGAATCAGACAATCGTAGTTATAAATTTGGCTCTGCAAATTACTCCAATGCTAACCTAGGGCAAGTTCCTAAATTTCACTGAGCATCAATTTCTTTGTAAAAGTGAATCTAATCATATCAGTCTTGTAAAATCTGCTGTGAGCAGTACACAGTGATTATCAAGTATGTGGTTTAAAGTCAAGGATGCAGCATATGCTCAACGCTGTGCGTTTTACTAATATGACACCTCCTCTCATTGAGGTACTTTAATATTTTGCCCTTCTAAAATACATCATAATG